>VHZZ01016065.1:19972-37658 GCA_009801015.1 Silene noctiflora
TGGCTGAAACCGACGTAACTCGCTGTCATCGGAAATATTAGAAGTGGTAAATTTATCAAAATTTGAAACTTGTCAACAGAAATCGCTCCTTGAATGAGATTAGTTTTGCGGAAATGGTGTAAAGCCGCTCGCTCCATGGTTTGGTAAAATCGTTAGAATATTACTTCTCCGTCTCAATCATTTGTTTACCTTTGATTAAAATACCCCTCACAAAGAATACAAATAGTAAACAAATGATTGGGACTGGAAGTAGTAAAGACTAAAAACTAAGGACCATAAATAAAGCTATCCTAACAAAGTGGTTGATTCGCCAACTTTGTACTAAATTGAAGCAACTAAGTAACCCAAAAGTTTCGCAACAACTTTCTTTTTCAATTGTTTTTATAGATTTACGAGTCGAAAAAACCATTGAGTAAAGAAAAAAATAAAAAAAAAAACTGATTAACCCAGTTTTTTAGATTTAGAAGGTGGTAATTGTGAACAATCCTACCGTTTTGGTTACGATTTCCTTGTTACACATATAATAGATTCTAAAATTACCCATGATTTACAAGTTGGTAAAATAGAAGCGTGTAAAAAATAGCGATCATAAGTAGTTTTATTTACGATATCTTTTTTTACCAATCTGGCACTTGCACTCCACTATTTTTACCAATCTGTCGCATATGTATTTTTTTTTACCAATATGTCACATAGTTGCCATTTTTTTTTACCAATATGGTCATTTGACTTTAATTTTGATCACAAATTCTCATTGAAGACGACACTATCCGTACAAGCTGAAGACAAATAGTACCCCACTCACAATATGCAAGTGGCACTATCTATAAGGTGCTCTATTTCCCCCCAATGGTCATCTCACTTGCCTTATTGTGAGAGGGACACTATCTGTTTTCAACTTGTGACGGATAGTGTCAGTCACAAGCAAGACGCTTTGAATTTTGATAACATACATTTAACTTGAACAAGTATTTTTCTTATTTGAGCCAATCTGGCTTAAAACCATCTCAAACATGCAATAGTCAATATAAATTTAAATGACCGACAACACAAAGAGACCGTCCTAAGTTTAAGACGATCCTCAATCTTTTTGCATTCCTGTTTATATGTTGGGACTCATCCTACATTATAGGATGGTCTCTATAGGAGAGTGACTGATCGTTCGGATAGGACTTGAATGCAAATCTGATTGAATATCTCGATGAAACTTGTGACAAAATTAATTACATTTTCAACCATGCGTTGAGGAAAAACCTAATCCTTATTCAGCAAAAGACCAGAAGATCCATCAACAAATACTGGGATCTACATAATCCATAAATCATTCTCTTGTACAGACTACACCGACAACCAGAGATATCTATACATAGCAAGATCACTTATGATTGAAGAACAGCTCCCTCCGAGATCTTCCATCCAGATCCTAAACACGACATCTGGTACCTTGTCGTGTAAGTTTTGGTGTAAGAATCATTGTTCTGGGGTTGGCCTACATCTGCTAAATTGGCCGACTCTTCAAGAGTTGCTTCTACGGTGGCTCGCTTACCATCCTGGGATACAGTTATACTATCGATACTTACGTCTATCAAACTGTAGTCCCAAACCCAACCACGCTCGGCGATATCCTTCGCCCGGTCGGTCCAAATCTTAAGCATATTGCCATCCAGAACCTAAGAATTTGTTTCTTCATATCAATATAAATATAATACAATAAAATATACTAGTATAGTAGTATATATACATTTGGTTCTCATCCGTTTGTCTACATTTGGTTCTGGATCAGTATTTTATACAAACACATGCAAGTGGATTAAGGGTATTTATTATAGGGAGGTTCGTGTTAATAGTGACAGTACTGAAGCAGTGGTGGACGCAGGAATTTATCGAAAGGGGGCACAAAAAAAAAATTCGATACATTCTTTCTTTTTAAACCGCAATTTTCTCTTTTGAATTTTTTCCCTCCAAAAAAATAGAAAAATAATTAGTTTTAAGGAATATTTTAGTTTAAAATTAATATTTTATTTAGGATTTTCTTCTAAAATATTTAAATTTAAAATAAATGAACTTTGTAGATAATGATGAATAATGTCTCCTATAATAAGATATACTCCCTCCTATTCAATAAATTGTTCCATATTTCCTTTTTCGGATTATTCGGGTTTTCTTCCCTATTTCCTTTTTTGGGTTGATTTGTGTGGTCCAAATTCATTTACATGTGGGGTAGTGTGTTTTGTGTGATCCAAATCCACTTTCTTATTTCTTGTGATAAAAGGAAAGGGGAAGAATATAGTGAATAGGAGGGAGTATTACCTTGAAAGCAACAACATGACACCTTACCAACTCAGCCATATAAAGCTATTGTCTATTTGTAATACTAATAAAACTTTATCCTTAAAAGTTCATGGTGGGCACCTGCCCATCCGGGCCCCCCTAAATCCGCCCATGAGTACTGGGAAGACTTGTTTAAGTTGAAAACACAAACAAATAGCTGAAACGAATAAAAATTAAAAACAGAATACTCAATGGAGTCCCCTAACGCACACAGTACAAGATAGCCGTAGATAAGAGAAACCCACATTGCCCTGCGTAATATTACAGTCACGATACAACTGCCAATAGTTCATAGAAACCATTGGCCAATTTCTCGTAAACAAAGGGAGGGATGGAAGCACCATAGATAAGTAAAGACTATGAAGGTGGTCACTATTTAAGCTATTAACACCCACAATCATATGAGTGGGCGCAATAGTCATGAATTCCTAAACTTACACAAGAAAGCTTTGATTTACCTCTGACAACTTGTCAAGGGAATGACTTGGTCCCAACGCCTGTGATTTTATGTTCTGCCATCTCCTAACCAGAGCATCCGCAAGTCTGGCATCCATTTTTGGTATTTCCGTCTTGACAAATTCATTATTTGGGAGCCCTGCTTTTTTTGTGTGCAAAAGTTAGCATATCTGCATTTTCTGTACAAAACTAAGCTTAGGAAAATCTGAAGTCAGCTCTTGGCCAAATCTGCCACCCTCAATCCCAGAATCTTGGCTTTCTAAAGGTTGAGAATGATCAATTTCAAACTTGTTTTATAATGTACCACCCTCGTCCTCATAAAGCAATTAACTCAACAAGAGGAAAAGTAAAGGCCCACTTAAGGTCACATTTCCTAATTCCTATGCTATTTCAATGTCAAACTTGTTTGTGTCATTCGTGTCTAAAAGGCGTCTCTAGATGTAAATGGGAGAACCACATTTTCTTGGGAGATGTAGATAGCTACGTTTCAACTTTCAAGTATTGAGACAGAGAGAAAATTAAAATAAAAGAACGCAAAATTAACTAAGATGGAGAATATTTAGTAATTCATACCCACATCAGAGAGATCAGTGGCCATAGCAGAACCAACTTGTTTCTGCACACTTGCGGATCCATTTTTGCCAAGAAAAAGTTTCAAGCCAACAAAAGCCGTCATCCCAATCACTACACCGGCACACATAATCTTCACACTTGCATCTTTTATTTTCTCCGTGATTGATTCTTGTTCACTAGTTTCTTCCACAACATTTTTATTGGATAAGTCAACATAACTTAGATTATTATCATATATAAGCTCTGATGACCTGTACTCTTCTCCAAAGCCATTAATTCCAACATCTTCTTGGCGTGTTATGCGGTCGCCATTAGAGCTTGGTGGGAACACCTTTCGCAGTGCCTGTACTACACTGCTTGTGACAGTGTCAATCACTGCAGTAGCCTCAGCCCCAATCCTTACTATGGCTGCTGCCGCTGCTAGTGAAGACCCACTTCCACTCTCCAGCCGTTCCAAGTGCCTCAAAACAGCAGGATCATCATAATAATCCCGGAGTTTAAATTGAACACCATCTGTCTCCCTGAATTTAGAGAAAACCTCCTCAGTCAGCCAAGTCTCCAACAATATGCATAAGCCCGGAAGTGTATCGTTGTCTTCATCATGCCTCGAGTTCTCCAATATGAAATCCACAATTGCTGGATTCCTGTAAGGTGAATTTTCAACATCCAGACCCAACCATGTCCGACACTGATCAAGATCACCAACCAACAGTGAACAAAGACCCCTTGCACATGCAAATTCCTTCTCACGGTTTACATTAGTAGCATTTAAGGGAACGGCATCAGCTGGAACTGCCGCTTTGGTCTGTTGAAGTTGT
Source organism: Silene noctiflora (assembly GCA_009801015.1). Lineage (NCBI taxonomy): Eukaryota > Viridiplantae > Streptophyta > Magnoliopsida > Caryophyllales > Caryophyllaceae > Silene > Silene noctiflora. The sequence goes on from VHZZ01016065.1 coordinate 24,151, forward strand.
TGGAACAAGTTGTCAGCATCTTGAATTAGATGAGGCTTCTTGCTAATGAAAGCCTGCGCAACAAGTGCTAGAGCTACTCTATAAGCTTCAAAGCTTTCAGCTGGAATGTTTCTCGGCGTTGCAGTAAAAAGTTCAACCTGTTACAAGGGGCAACAGGTTGTGTTATTTCTATACTAGGTAAGTTCTAGACCGAGACAACTAAAGGTGACGAAAAGCACCAAACAACATAACCAAGTTAAGTAAATTCTGAGCTTTCTCTTCATATCTCATATCAACTCTCCAAAAAGCCAAAGAGGACCCATGGACAATGAGTTACAGGTTCAAGTCTCCTTTCCATTTGTATTTTCCCTGTCTTGTGCAGTTGTGCACCTTGTGCCTATTCTTACTCCTAATAAATAACACTCCCAAAAAGAGCATAAGAAAGACTTTACACCAACCTGCTCGGCAGCTGTCATATGTAGAAAGGCCTCATTCATAAACTCTTCTCGAGTAAAACCTCCAGCTATAGCTACAGCACCACCACCTCCGACAGCCCATAACATATTGCGCACACGTTGAAGCCCTTCTTCTCTCTTCTTCCTATATTCATCACTGAGAGGTAAAGCCAAGAGCTCCAAAACATAACGTGGGTAGATCTCCTCTAGTGTCTCATCAATTTGTGCTTGTAAATCTGGTGCAAGACTACTAGAGCCTTCTTCCTGCATGAAAGGGAAGGTAGGCTATTACCCCCTGATATTCAGATAGATACAACTAAAATTACAATTAGATAAACAGGGACTTGCTTGCATTTCCAACAAAGGTCCTAAAATGTACACAAAAGCTGTAAGTCTACAAACTAAAACCCGATCAATCATAATCAAGATCAAAAAATAAAGCACATGGCAGTTAAATTGGCTCCAAGCCTTCAGATAATCTTGAATTGCATATAGTGCTCTACTGCATTAAACTAAAACAAACGAAGAATCCATTACAACAAAACACACTATGCCAATCAGCCTTTCCATCGTTAGCATAACCAAATTCTTTCACCTCCCAGCAGTACATCTGGAAGCTCAAAAGGACGTTGAAAATGCAAAATTCATCAAGCTAAAATGGACTTCCAGCTAAAATGGACTTCCAATGATATCGCAAAGCTAAGACCCAAGACAGCCTAAATAGGGATTGAGACCTCATAAATTTCATACAAATCATTCAGTTCTCTTTGCCTGTTGGCACCGGATGAAATGAATTGCAAACTCTCACCTGCAGAAGTTTTAAAGCTCGTTCCAGAGCCTCACATCCATAGACATAATCAGGAGGAGATAAGGCCATCGCATCCCTTGAGAGGTCAACAAACGCCAAGGCCATTGCTAAAACAACATCGTGCTTGAAGGACTTAGGAAGCCTATCTTTCAACAAAACGTCTCCAATCCTCAAAACCAGCTCCGATTCTCCAGTCTCTTGTAAAATACACATAGCTCCAGGCACCTAAAAGTACCAAAGACTATCAATTAACTATATTCTATATATAATTCATATCTATCGCTAATCCGACCATCTATTAACAATTCTTAACATTTATTGCTTCAAGTGAAAAATCTACCATCATCGTATTTTAGCCAAAAATATCAAAATCTACCCCGTGTTCAATTTGCTGCAGTGTAGAGTAATGTTCCACATATCAATAATTCACTATATCAGTACAGAGTACCCTTCGCCTGAAATATCCGTCAATTTGACCAATTTAAACAATTGCAATCTTGAACAATAATCTTCCAGATATATTGTCAACAGAGGAACGCATAGAATTCCTACATCGCCGTATCCTTAAAATCCTCAGTACGCTAATGATCATCCAAACCTTAGCACAAGATGATAACCATTTCCCGCAACTGAACCATCTAAAGTATCATATTTTAATTAAAAGTGTATGGCAATATGGGGCAGAGTGTAAGCAGATACCTTGTCAAAGGGGACATCAAAGAGAGTAGTTTCGTCGTCAGCTTCAGAAAGACCCAGATTATACTCTCTCCTAAAACTAGGGTTGGAAAGAGTATCAGAAGCAGCTTGAAGAATCTGCCTTCTTGCCACCAGAGCATCTTGGGAGTATCCATATTGCGGTGGCTTCGAAACCTTGCCTTCAAAAGCTCTCCGTATTCCATCCCCCAAGAAATGAGGTTCAGCTCCCAACACCTGAATTTTCACAAATAAATTAGGTTTTCATCAATATAGTTAAAATTACCGAATTTCAGTAACTTGTAAAATGTGCAAATGTAGAAAATTAGAGGTCTCCTAAGAAACGGACAGCATCACACTAAACTAATGCGAGATATAACATTTAAAAGGGACGCTGCCAATGTATCATACTCAAGCAATATAACTAGCTTTTCCAACCCTTTTATACAGTTTCCTTATTCAAAAATAAGACCATTTAATAACTTCCCAACATCTGCATTTTTATATAAAATTAGGGCTCATCAACAAATTTCAAATTCCCGAATTTTGGCTTTACTCAAAACTTATAACATGTTCAAAACTAGAGACTTTTTCAGACTAAACTAATAGAAGACCTAAAATTTGAAAATGAGTGTTACTAATAATATCATCTTGAATCAGTCTAGTTTAAAATGTGACACAAAATCAACGAAATTGAACTAAATCCCTGCCCCATTTATCCATTTACAACTATCAATTATACACTAGCTTGTCTCACAATAATATCATTATTAGTCCGCCCATATTAGACATTCTTGTATGAGTAGTCCCACACTAAGGTGGTTGAGCTTCTTTCTATTGTGAAGTACTCCCTCCGTCCCGGTGATTTGTTTAACAATTCCATTTTTTTCTATTGTGAAGTACTCCCTCAGTCCCGGTCATTTGTTTAAATATTCCAATTTTGGATGTCTCGGTCATTTGTTAACCTTGAAATGTCTTCGATGGCCAATTTGATCTTTCACATTTAATTTGGTCCACTTGTCATCCAATAATTGACCCCCTCTTCTTTCCTTGGTCTTTGTGCCAAAACTAAAGATAAACAAATGACCGGGACGGAGGGAGTAACAGTCTTTGATGAAGTTCGGGTGCAATTTTCAGCTTAGGTAATTCAGAAACAGCCTATTTGAGTTGCTAACACAAGAGTAAGTTGCGTTCATCCCGCCCCCTTTTACCGGAGTTATTGAGGCACTGAGGTAAAGTTGTTGTTTAGTAGTCCCACACTACATTTTATATAGAGACGGTCTCATACTAGAATTTGTAGAGTAATTAATTTTAATCCCGTGCAAAAAATGCACGGGTGACTTTTAAATCCATACAAAAAAATACATGAATTAATGTTATTATTAGAATTAAGTCGAATAAAAGTAGTAATACTAATAATTACTCTCAGGCCAAATAAATTTTAGCCCAATCTCCTATTATACTTTGTCAGAATTTTTTATTTTACTCTTGCTCCAAATAAACTTGACAAATTATGTAAAATGTTTGGTTTTGTCATATTTTGATTTTTCATATTTTTTCCACAATTATTTTATATTCGTATGTTTTTTTATATTATATTAATAAAGAGTTATGAAATTTATTGACTACTAACGAAACAAAGTTTCATAATTAGAATATTATGATAAGAAAGAAAGGAGCAAGAGAGTAATTACGGAGGCGTTTGTTTCGTGCACGGGTATGGGTTTGGAATCAGGAATCATACCCGGCTGGTATGGTTTAATCATACCCCGGGTGGTGTGGTATGGTTTGGAACTTGATTACTCATATTGTGTTTGTTTCAATTTGGGTGATATGGGTTTGAAACTCAATTAAGGATAAAATGCATAAAATAAAATATTTGAAATAATAATTTTTAATATTATAAAATCATGAAAATAATTATTTAATGAAATAAGTATATTAAAAAATAGGATTTACAGTATGCCATATTTTTGTTTTCATATATTTGTTCATTCTAATTTGATACCACCCTTCTGGGTACGAGAAACCCATATGGGTTTAAGGTATGGATATGAACCCCTTGCATTTGTGAAATAAATGCTTGGTATGGGTTCCAAACCCATACCTCATACTTTTTGTGTGAACCAAACACCCTCTTAATCTTTGTATATATCATGGGGACTCTACATCTTCAACTTTGTTTCTCAATTCTTAAATTTCAGCCGTCAATGGGAGAAAGCTAAATGTTTTAGCTTTTATAGATAGAGGATTAAGAAAGAATTAAAAAAAGAAAAGAGAAAACCTGGTAGAAATTGAGAGGAAGGGAGAAATGGCGGTCAGGAGGAGCAAGAGAAGGAGGGAGAGAAGCGAAAGTGGAGGCGGAGGAAGCGGCGGAGGAGTTGTCGGCGGAAGGGAAGAAGTGGAAGTCGGAGAGAAGGCGGTGGGCCCATTTACTACCAGAAAAAGGGGTCGACGTACCAGCATTTGCGGCGGCTGTGACGGTGAAGACGCGGTGGTGGTGGGTGTGGAGATATTTGTTAGGGGCGAAGAGAGGAAGAGGAGGGGGAGGAATGAAACCGAGATGCGTGAGTGATCCCATTTTTCACTCTTTTTTGCCTGTTCACTTGACTCTCATGATAACTCCCTTAGGTTTTATGGAAACTAGTTGGTTCACGGCGCCCCGAAATATTCTTCGTAGTTTTATTTCTTGAGCGTAATTCACAAAAGTCACTCATAATAAGGGGTGTTTGGTTGAGAGATTTGGAATGGAATGGAATGAATTCTACTCATTTTAGTGTTTGGTTGGGTATTTTGGAATGGAGTTAAAATCCTGTTGGATTCTATCTCCACCCCAACCCCTTGAAATCTCATACCCACCTCCTCCCCCATAGATTCAACCTCTATTCTTTTATGTTTATTTCTCTAATGAACCAAACATGTTTTGAAAAATATGAAATTAGAACTCCATACTTCTATGGTTTCTCATCCCAATTCATTCCATTCTTAAGCAGTGAACCAAACGACCCCTAAGAAATACACGTAATTGATACTTTTTTTTTTGGGGGGGGGGGGGGGGGACAGTATTTAAATAAGGGAATAAAAGTTAAAACAAAACAAGGTATTATTGTTTTGCAAGTTGTTTGTCAAACAGTTGATTCTAACCTGTTTAAATTTTATAGCAACAAAAATAGTTTTAAATTAGCAGTTATTGGATAACATCATTAAAGTATTCTAAAATTGATAAAAGCGTCAACCGTAATAGGAAAAATAATCAAACTGATGCAAAGCGAATACTTGTCTAACATAATTGTGAGATTTTGAAGCAAATACTTTGTTGTTCAAACATTACTATGGAGACCTAAAGTACAAATTTTTGGAGTTTTCGGAGACTTTAGGGCCCTTATTTTAATTGAGGAAAGCTATACAAATAAGTATATATTGCTTTACATGGTAAACATTAACCAATGTATCAACCTCTACATAATAAAAGATGTATTCATTCGGATTGTGTTTATTCTTTTTTGGGCTTTTGATGCAATGACAGTTTAGGGAGAAGATTTTGTGCTTTTCAAATTAAAACTTAATATGACAATCCATGTGGCATTCATAGTTTATATATATATTATAACACAATCTAAAGAAAACTTTAGCCATAGCAACAAATATAAATAATTATGTTTGTTTAAATTCAATGATAATGTGGTTGTTTGATGATAACACCGCTTTACCCTTTGATTGACCATTTGTTAGCCATCTATAGGCACAAGAGATCGATGCCATTTTCCAATGGAAGTGTCGCCTTATACTCTCCTCACCATCCTTAACCATTTGAAAAGCCGAGAATTATAATAGGCCACTCGACCAACATTGAGCACATCCTTAAGACTAAGTTTTCTATTTACGAAAAGGGTCCTATTTTTTGGACTAATCTTCAACACTTCTTAGGTGATGGAATTCTCAATGTTTATGGGGCGACTTGAAAGTTACAAAGGCTCATCGCTAGCCATGAATTCAACACTAAATCATTACGAAAGTTTATTGAGATTGTCGTTGATTTAGAGCTCTCCGAGAGGTTGATACCAATCCTAATGGACACGGCTAAGACTCAAAGAGTGCTTGATTTCCAAAACATACTGCAAAGGTTCACATTTGACAATATTTGCAAGATTGCTCTTGGTTATGATCCAAAATACTTGTCCCCGTCTTTGCCACGAGCTAAGTTTGCTGATGCTTTTGACGATGCTGTGATGCAGGGCCGGATGTTCGTTCACCAGTTGTTAGCTGTTCACGAGCATCAGAATGTTTCTCTGTTTTATGTTTCAGGGCATAGAATTCCTCTATTATGTTTGTTCCTGAGCTCAAAAATGTTTTTTTCTGATGTTTTTTCTTGAGCATCAGAATGTTCACTATAAACCCGAGGTTCTTTTCTTTGAGTAATGTAAATATGTAATTGGGAAGAAAACAAAAGAAAGATTTACGATAGACTGAAAAAGCTTATATTTGGCATCCCCTATCTACTAAAAGAATAGGTGAATTCACAAGTTTTCCCTCCGAAAATTTTTTTTTTTTAAATAGGGAAGTTATTAATAATTCAATTGTATTCACTAAATAAGGAAATTAATAATTATATGTATTTCATTATATAATTCTTTTCATTAATTAATATTTTCGTCAAATTATATAATTTTCAATAAATACTAAACTATAATATTTTAATTAAAGTATAAATAATATAAATTATAAACTATTAAATCTTTTATTAATGCTATTATATTTGAGAATAACTTGACTCATACTATTCATAATATGTATAAACAAAACTATAAATCGTTTTGATTACTTTCATAATAAAAAAATTGAGAGAATTTATAAATTGAAGTCATTAGTTTTGTGGTATAAAAAACACTTTTAAAAAAACTACATTTCACCACATTACTCAATTCTCTTGGATTAATTTCCAGTATTAATTTTTTTTTTCTCGAAACAAAATACAATAACAAGAAAAATGAAAAATTAATGAGATATCATTATTATTTTACAGTTCGATTTTACTCAGTTTTCTTAAATAATTTTACAGTTCAATTTTTTTTTCTCATAGCAAAATATAATGACGTGAAATATGAAAAATTAATGAGGTATTAATTTAGCATGATTAAGTAATACAAAAATTAAAAACTCTATGAATACCGCGCATTCATTGCGCGGGATCTAAATTAGTTGAATATCATAATATTAAGTGGATGTCTCCACAGCCCTATTCTAATCCAAGATTAAAAATTAAGTCTGAATTACATCAAAAATCTATAAAATCTAATTAAAAGGCTAATGTGACATGACAAATTTAAAGGGGACATGGATTATAATTTATTTAAAAAATATGCTTTAACTAAAAGTTACTAATTTTAAGATATTTCATACGGAGTAGTATTTTATGTATTTGACATAAAAAAACTGAACACATAACAAAGTAAGAACGAAGAAGAATAAATGAAGTTAAAACTAAGAAAATTTTTGTATTATCATTAATTCACTATTGTTGTTACAATAAAAAAAATATTATACTATAACTTTGTTGTATATAGAAAAGGTTTTACAAAATTAATTAATAGATCATATAACCTAACAATTTGTAATTTTCGGCTTAGGGTGACACTAATGTTTCAAAAGTTACAATTCTTAGGTTATATCATATAAATATTTTGTTGATGTGACAAAATCTCATATTCCTTTTATGTGATACTCCGATAAATATTTTGAAACTTAATTTTATAAAAAAAAAATTATAATATGTTGGATTTGTTGCAAAACATATTTTCATAAGAGAACCTACATTAAAAACAAAAAAGGGAGGTCTTAAAAATACAGGGTTGATAAAATGATTAAATATGCATATGAATCGAGGCAACAAGTTACATCATCATGTTTACAATGTTACGTAAATTATAGCTATAATACAACTCAAATTCACAAGATAGTTCACCAAAATGAATTTAAGTTGGCATACTTTGTGAACCCCCGCTATAACGTAACGTAAACAAACATGAAAAACAATGGAATTTGAAACTTTTTAAAACTTTTTAAGTTTGAAAGCGGGAATCCAGAATCATAACTAAAGTCAAACGAAATCAAGCATAAATATTAAGTTATACAAACCAATAGTAAAAGCATGGGGAAAAGATATCCCGCGAATTAAATAAGTCTAAGGGTGGTAAGTCTAGTCGAGAATATAATTAGGTCCAAGGGTCTAATGCCCGCTAACTCACTCGTACTCCAACCCAAATAAGCTGCATCACCAACCTATCATCCATGTAAACATGAACGCCACAGTCAGTGGGGAGTAACTCAAGGTTCTCCCAGCCACATTACGTCAAAACGAACGTAATTAAACACTTTAACATTTGAGGCATACATAATAATTGCAATTAATGAAATCATCAATCAATGATAGTGAATTAGTAACAAGAACAATGGATGAATAAACAAAGGATAAGTGAAACATTAATAATCCAATACGTGTCCAACATTAAACCACACGACATATAGTCATGAGTACGTAATCCTAAGTAAAGAATGTCTACTACACAACGCCATACAAGACTCTAAACCACGCTTAGACAATAACACAACCCTTGGTAAGACGACTAGCTAAGTACGTCTTAGCCTAAGACCTGGATCTAGACTCTCGGAAAGTAAACCCCTTTCCGATTCATGCGGTATAATGGTCCGCACCCAAGACTCGACAATAAACAATCGAGCACCCCATTCACTAAACTTACGAAAGTGGTGGAAGATCTAAGGTAGAAGTCAAGCATAGAGGTAGATATAAGACAAACCTTTACGGATACGACTCAAACCAAAACACACATAAGAGAACTCATATATGAACCTTATATGACAACTCATGTGAATAAGACGTAAACATTACATCATTCATAAAACATATGAGTGAATAAGAAAGGAAATAGAGAAACGGGGGCTCACAGTCGATCTAGGGAACCTGCTGCCGGCCAACCGGCCCAGCCAACATCTCAAACCAAATTTGACAAAAACACATTAGAGTTCTCCCAACCGGTCCGTGGACAGGGAGCCGGTCCACCGTCTGGGTGAACACCCAACTTCCAAAGTTCCAAAATTGAAACAGAAACTTCCCAGTCGGCTTGTGGACCGGCAGCCGGTCCACCGGCTAGGAATACTTGACATAACCCATTTTGCATCCAACAATCAGAACCCTCCCAGCCGGCCTATGGACCGGCAGCCGGTTCACCGGCTGGGACTCACCCAACACATAATTTGACAACCAATTTACAGGTGCTCCCATCCGACCTGTGGTACCGGCAGCCGGTCCACCGGCCGGGACACACCCAACATAAATTTACCAAAATGAACAGAATGTTCCCAGCCGATCCAGGGCACTGGCGGCCGGTCCACCGGCGGCCGGTCCACCGGCTGGGGACACCTGTACACGATTTTCAGCATATTTTCATACAACATGTTTTCAAACTTGATTCCTAGCATGCCTATAAGACGGAAATACGTATGAGACGTAAAAACAGCATGTAAGGCAACCCAACATTCATTATACTTCAATTTCATAAGAATTCCATCACTAATTCATGAATTTCTATACAACAACAATGAAACATGTGAAAGGTGATACTTTTACTCAACAACAAGTGTAAAACTAACTTATTATGCATAATTCTCACGGAATAAACATCATAATTCATGAACAAGGCAAGACTTGTAACCAAGTCATAAAATTTAGCAACTTTAACATTCAAACATCAAAATTAACACCATTAAACACAAAATTCGGAAGTAATGTCGAGTAACCTATCACTGTTACCTTATGCTTCCTTAGTCTTCAAGAGAGTCCTCAATGATATAGCTATCTTCCTCCGGGTCTTCCAAATTATCACCTAAACACAACATAAGATGAGTTAATTGAATAATTCACCTTGTAATTACAAAGAAGGAGAATGAGAATAAGAGAAGAATGGCGCGAAAATCTCTTGAATTGGCTAAGAAATGAAGAAGTTATGAAGGTTTTAGTGTTTAAAGAGAAGAAGGACGACAATGGTGCTTGTGTATGCTGAGAAATGAAAGGAAGGAGATGATATTATGGGGGTTTGAGAGGGTTTTGAGTGGGAAATGATTGGTATATGGGTTCAACTCAAGTCTAGGCCCAAAACAACCCAAATTGAGTCGGGTTTGACTTAAAATATGTCTTGAGGCTACTATACACTCAAGACGGAACATAATATTATATTTATATATTTTATACACTAAAATATATTTTTATCCAAAAATAAGTTTTAAAGGTAAATTAATTTAATTAAGTAGCTAAATTACTTTTAAAATCGTTTATAAAATTTACGGGTGTTACAATCTTCCCACCTTTTAAAAAGTTTCGTNCAAAGGAACCACTTTACTCCTTAGCTTCTTGTCTTTTCGATCCAAGATGCGAATCGACCTTTCTTCATAGGACAAACTCGACTCAAGCTCGGGAACGTCATCTTGCAACACATGGCTCGGGTCGCTAAGGTACTTCCTCAACTGAGATACGTGGAACACATTATGAACTTTACCCAAACTCGGGGGTAAGTCCAACTTGTAGGCCACGACACCAATCCTCTTCACAATCTTAAATGGTCCAATGTACTTCGGACTCAATTTACTCTTCACTCCGAATCTCTTCACACCCTTCATTGGTGAAACCTTCAAGAACACTCGATCTCCAACCTCGAACTCCAATGGTCTACGGCGGACATCGGCATAAGACTTTTGGCGATTATGAGCGGCTTTCATTCTTTCWCGGATKAGCTTCACTTGATCRATYGTCTCSGCTAGCYTKTCRGGTCCWAGRTCWCGAACATCGCTTGATTGGTCAYAACAAATAGGACTTCGGCACTTCCTACCATAAAGAGCTTCATAGGGAGCCATCTTGATTGAAGCATGGAAACTRTTGTTGTAARAAAACTCCACTAACGGCAAACTCTTTTCCCAACTAGTATGGAAATCTAGGGCACAAGCACGAAGCAAATCCTCAAGGGTTTGAATGGTTCTCTCGGATTGTCCATCGGTAGCAGCGCGAAAGGGGTACTCATCGACAATCTACTTCCCAAAGCATCTTGAAGGGATTTCCAAAACCTCGAACAAAACCTCGGGTCATGATCCGAATCAATCTCCTTAGGAACACCATGATATCGAACAATCTCATCCACATAAGCACTAGCAAGGCGATCCAAACTCCAAGTCTCCTTGATAGGGATAAACCTAGCACATTTGGTCAACCTATCAATGATCACCCATATGGCATCCTTCTCACCTACGGTCTTCGTAAAAGCCATCACAAAGTCCATGGAGATGGAATCCCACTTCCACAAGGGCACCTCCAAAGGTTGTGGCAAACCTCCGGGTCTCTTATGCTCAATCTTCACTCATTGACAAGTGAGACATATTCCCGCATATGACACAATGTCACTCTTAATCTTGGGCCACCAAAATTGAAGCTTCAAATACTTATACATCTTATCTCCTCCGGGGTGAATCGAATAAGGAGACGAATTAAATGAGCCTCATCAAGCACTCTTTTCCTCAAGTCGGAGGCATCGAGAACATACACTCGGCCTTGGTAGCGAAGATACCCACTATCATCAATCTTGCAATCCTTGGCTTTGCCTTCTTGGATCTTGGCTTATCTCTTTAAGGTAGCATCATCCTCTAGGGCATCGAGAATCTCACGGAAGATAACGGGCTCAACACTCATAGCACCTAGGTAATCAAATTCACTCTTCACAACTTGGATGGTCAACTTACGAAATTCGGCACAAAGCTCGTCGGGAAGCACTCGGATGACAATCAAAGAATGAGTCGTCTTCATACTAAGAGCTTTGGCAACCACATTAAATCTTCCTTCATGATACAAAAACTCCACATCATAATCATTCACCAACTCCAACCAACGACGTTGTCTCATATTCAATTCCTTTTGGGTGAAGATATACTTCAAACTCTTATGATCGGTGTAGATACGACAATGAACTCCAAAGAGATAGTGTCTCCAYATCTTCAAGGCATGAACAACGDCGGCTAACWCAAGATCATGAGTMGGATAGTTCACTTCATRAACTCTCAATTGTCGCGAAGCATATGCAACCACTCTTTTATTTTGAATGAGCACACAACCTAAACCCATCTTGGATGCATCACAATACACATCAAAGTCCACAACGTCCTCGGACAAGGTCAACACGGAAGAAGTAGTCAACCTTCTCTTCAACTCTTGGAAAACATCTTCACAAGCATCGGTCTACACAAACTTGGATTCCTTCTTCAACAGTTGAGCCATTGGTCTTGCAAGCTTGGAGAAATCTTTCACAAAGCGGCGGTAATAACCAGCTAAACCCAAGAAACTACGAATCTCACCAACATCACTAGGGCTTTTCCACTCAACCACGGCTTCGATATACTTTGAAACTATCCTTGGATATCACATGGCCAAGGAAAGACACTTCGGACAACCAAAACTCACACTTAGAGAACTTGGCAAACCACTTTTGGCGGCGGAGAACTCCTAACACGGTACGGAGAACTACAACACACTTATCCAAATACTCCCTAAAGGTCCGGTTCATTTGGTCCATGAAGATTGTGGGAGCATTAGTCAATCCAAATGGCATCACCTTAAACTCGAAATGACCATATCTCGTGCTAAAGGCGGTCTTAGGAATATCGGACTCACGAACGGGAATTTGATGATAACCGGATCTCAAGTCAATCTTGGAGAAGGTCGAAGCACCCTTGAGTTGATTAAACAAGTCTTCAATTCTTGGAATAGGGTACTTATTATTGATGGTAACTCGGTTAAGGTCACGTTAGTCAATGCAAAGTCGCATGGATCCATCTTTCTTCTTCACGAAAAGCACGGGAGAACCCCATGGGGAGGCACTAGGTCGGATGAATCCCTTCTCAATCATGTCATCGAGTTGCGATCTCAACTCTTTCAACTCGGCGGCGCCATTTGACACGGGGCTTTAGCAATTGGTCCGGTTCCGGGTACAAGATCAATAGCAAATTCCACATCACTCTTGGGAGGAATTACGGGAAATTCATTGGGGAACACATCGGGGAATTCATGAACCACGGGAACATATTCAAGCTTAGGCAAAGTAGTAGAAGTAGAGGTCACCGCACACAAGTAGGCTTGGCAACCTTTTCTTACCATACTCACCAATTTCAACGTGGAATCAATTTCACACCTACTTGAGATCGGGTTCCCTTATAGGTAACTCGATCTCCTAAGGGACTCCTAAGACATATCTTTTGGTCCCTACACTCAAATATAGCGAAGTACTTTGATAGCCAATCCATACCCAACATAACATCAAATTCCTCGAAGGGAAAGCGGAGAAGATTAGCAAGAAAGAGGGTTCCCGAAATAGAAATGGGTACATTAGAGTAAGAGAGGGAGTAAGCTAAGAGATGGAGTAAGCTAAGAGATGATTTCTCCGGATGGCAAGGATATTGGAGTGTCTTCACTCGGAATTGGATCAATAGATAGCTTTTCCACGAATTTGGAAGATATAAAA
>VHZZ01016078.1:20630-31883 GCA_009801015.1 Silene noctiflora
ATTTAAATCATCGTTGTGATCGCACTATTGTTGAGGACACTTACTCCAACATTTGCTAGTGAACCACATATGATGTGTGTCAAATTTGTTTTGTATTCACTATTATTTTATTCTTGTCGCCACTATCCACAAACTATTCGCTTACACAACCTTGATAAGTTGTGTAAAATAAAATAAAATAAAATCATATTAAAAGACGACCACTGGCCACCAATTGGGTCGGTTAGAGCCATTCAATTTAAATCGGGTTGGTTCGAGCTATTCGAAGACGATCACTGGTCACCAATTGCCATGTGATCAATTGTGCCAAATACTAATACAATGGTCCTATACTCCCATTTATACCACCCTTTAGGAATCACTAAAGACCAAACTCCCATTGTCATTGCTCTAGTCACCCAACACCATAATTCCTAAAAATGCACCAATCACAATCTTTTATCCTTGGAGAACAAGCATAACGGAGATCAAAACGTTGACTTGCAATCAAATTTACACAGAGTTGTGGGCCATTGGCTTTCTTAAGCCCATTCTTCTATAAATAGAGGAACTAACCTTGCCTCATTTTCATTCTATTCTACTAGTAGCATTCTACCACTCTTTTCTGTAAGAACTAAGTTTTGGAAGACTACAAGGAGCTCGCATAACTGAGCAACATGGCAACATTTGGCATGACGGAAATCTACGTGCTTTGAAAGCTTGAGAAGAAGAAAATGGAAGAGGAAAAGAGAAGGGAAAAATTCAAGAGTGTGACAAGGACAATCAAAGAAGAGGATGAGGATGGTATGACGACTTCGTCTTATGATGGTAATACTATGATGAAAAGTGGTTGCTTCTCATGCTTGTATAACAGGATACGCCCTTCATCTCTTTCGATTAAATAGAAGTGCCGGATCTTACCAAAAACCACAAGTGAAGCCGAGCTTGGATTCTAGACAAATAATGGAAGACCGGACTTGAATTTATACTATATGATTACAGCAAAATATAAAGTTAAGGGAGCTTGGGTCTCTATTGCTAGTAAGAAGAGCTGACTACTAATAGTGAGCTTTGAGATGTGGATTGAGAAGCCGAGTTTATTCTATTGATCGCCATTTGATTTCCTTATAACTCGATCATCAGGTCATGGTGTAAGTTGTACCTATGTCACACCCGCTATGCATGTTTATATTGGGAGTTACAGATTAAAATCTCCCAAAATGAATTGGATATGAAGTTCAACTCTATCTTCTTTCCTTACAACAATCTATCCTTCGTGCAAAAATCACGCAATTAGCAGGCTCACATTTCAGTTAGCAGGGTCACAATAATAATTTTACAGCATAATTGTGCAAGAAAATTTTTAGTTTAAAACTTTGAATGCATGTTCGTTCGGCTGCAATTTTTAATACAACAGTAAATCAAAACAAAATGTAAGCTTATTCATGTTCATACAAGTATTCCAGTCATTTCCCGTTTACATGATGCTATGACGAGGGTAAAATCATAGAGAGGAAGATACATTCGAAAGGAACTGTGACTAATGGACTACCCTATACAAAACTGTTCATTCCAAATTACATAACGGTTCTACCTAATATAATGTTCTTCTCAACCTAAGCTAATTATATAGCTGCTTATTGCCCTTCTGAGATTTCCAAAAGAAAAACAAAAGTAAGGTCATGAAAAAACACTACAAAAAAGGAGACAAGGTTCTGAGGATGATTCAAAGAAAAAGATGATTTACCCAAAACTATGGGGGATCCCAGTGGTCAGGAAACTATGGTCCTGTCCGGCAATCAACACTCACATTACTAACGCTTAGATGCTTCATTTTAAGCGAAGAATATATACGAGTCATTTGCACAAAATAGCCCGAGTCCAACACTTGAGTATACCAGTGGTGGTGTCTGATACTTCTAGCCGCATCTGAGTAGCATAGCTAGGAAACGGGGCAGGATTTGAAGCTTGAAAGTTTGGAAATAACTTACGCTGGCTCCTCATTGTTTTCAGAAGTTGAGCGTGCTTCACCAAGATTCCTCAGTCTCATCTTCTCAACTTTCTTGGGCAAATGGGAGTGTAGAGAAGGGTCATAAGTCGGACTCTGCAGTGGCCGGTACTCAGGAAACAGTCTACCATGTCTGTACTGGACCCCACATGCATTGCAGAGTGTTTTCCGTCCTAGAGGACCCTCCCTCCATTGTGGAGTTTTTGTTGTCTCGCAGTGTGCGCACTTCTTAACTGCTCCATTAGAGCGATTAGGCAGTTTAAATTTCTTCCTTGATGTTGGTTTAAAATCTGGATCTGGATCTGAATCTAAATCTGAATCAAGCATACCACTAGGTTCCCAGGTCATATCTCGAATGACATTCGCCTTTCTAGCACGATGGTCTATCTCAGTATTCTCAGCCATTATAATTGCTTGGACCTCCCTCTTCTCATATGGTTCACAGCACTGATGCGTAGTCTGGGGCTCACTTTGCTGATCTTTCTGAACTGGTACTGAGTCTCTTCGCGATTTCGAACATGTTTCTTTAACCCTATCTAGTACCGAACTATACAACACTGGATCTAACTCATCAATGAGGGGGTCCGCCGGAGGGACTATGGACAAATCAGTGGTAGGACTGTCAAATCTTTGAGTTCTCATGGGGCAGTAGTCGGCAGAAAGCAAACCTTTTTTGAACTGGAGACCACATGCATTACAAAGTGTCTTGCGACCTAAGGGGCCATCCCTCCATTGAGGGGTATTTCCAGATTCACAGTGCAAGCATTTCTTGCCTACATTCATTTGTGGCTTTACAATTCTCAAGGGACGGGGGTAGGAAGAAAGCGAGCCTTTTCTGTACTGGATTCCACATGCATTGCAAAGGGTCTTACGTCCTAAGGGACCGTCCCTCCATTGTGGGGTGTTTGTAGAATCACAATGCACACATTTCTTGGCTACTTCTACATTCGGCATAGTGTTTGGATTCGGATTTTTTCCAGCGGAATCCAACTGAAGCAAATCCGTAATTTTCCGGGTCCTAACCAGATTGTCTGTGCAAGAATCTATTGTTTCATCCAAAGCAAAGGATTCCATACTATTCGCTGAACTAAAGCGAGAATACTCCTTTGCAGGGTGCCGGTGTTTGCTCCGAGCACGTTTATTAGAGATGGATCTCCTTTGAAGGACAGATACAGGGCTAAAGGTGCGAGATTGGTTCTGGGAAGACTCGTTATTCAAGGCCGACGAGTTGCTTTCCACAGAGGTCAAACCTCCGCTAGTGAGAGAATTATGAGCACATTCTGACGATTTCAGATCCACAATGTGTTCATTCGAATGCTGAGGCAATAGAGAAAAATGAATAAGATCCATGTACATTGGATAAGTACCCACAGAAAAAATCATAGTCACCAAAAACAAAATCATAAATTAGAAATTGAAGTAGAAACTGGGTCATTAGACATGAAAAGGGCATATGCCCAAATTACAGTCCGAGTACTAAGTTTTTGATTGAATCACTTACTTTCGCAATCCAAATGTCAGGTAGCTGTGTTACCCTGACTCTTCAACGCGGTGTCGTGTTTGACACGTGTCGCAGTGTCGGATACGACTATTTCGTGCGAGTTTTTCAATTATTTGGTCTAAAGTGAAGTGTCAGTGTCGCGTCGGACACACGACACGGAAGCTAAGTAAAGGGTAGGAGTAACATAGTCATCTAGTTTAATGGATAAAGTCAGGGACTTGAATTTGAAAAGTCTATCTACGTGAAAGCTGTCATTTGGCTCTATTTACATCCAAAAAAAAGAAGACTTGTGCAGTTTCAATGCACTCAATTATAAATCAGGCAGAACATAATCTCTTTAACAAACTGAATTTTACGAGAAAAATGTACAAACACTAGAAGATAAGCAAACAGCCTTAGAAAGTAATAAGTGTGTTTGTATTACATAAAACTTGAACACACTCAAGTGGTTATGAAGGCTAAAGTAAAGCTAGAAAAAACTCTGCTAACAACAAAGGGTCTGTGATAAGAGATCGAAACATGAAAGATATACAGAAGAAACAGAATGATGCTCTTAGAGTAAAGAATTCGGAAATTGTTTAAAGATTTAGATGGATAAAAGCCCCCTAAAAGAACTTGGATGTTCAAACAACATCGCTACAAGCCTTCAGAAAAAGGCTCCAACATAAAAGTTTGAAAGGGTAGAAGAGGATCAACCTAATCCTTCTAGAATGGAAAACTCACTTAACTGACACACCAGAAACTATAACATGCTATCTCGACTGAAATATGTTAGAAGCCTAATAGTAGAATGAAATTTAATGATGATTTAAAAGGATGGATGTTAAGTTTAGAATTAAGCACGAAAGTGGTTTGGCCAAATGCTATTCATGGCATATAATATAACAAGATAAAACTCTTATCAGATCATTGTATATCTACAGGGACTCATTTTATATTTTATAGACTATCTCATTTCATAAATGATTTACTRACTTCTTTTTACGCATACCATTGTCTTATTCAACACTAATTGATACAACAMTAAGATCAATCCTTTTTTGCATAGATTCACAAGTAAATTAAACAAAGAACTATCAGTAAGAGATAAATGGATTAGGTTAAGGAACTAACAAGTAACATAGATGAGTAATAACTTTCTCGCTACCATAGAGTTGAAGGATGTACTCAGATTTTTGTGCAGCACTGATAGAACTATAACAGCATGAAGTTTGAGCTGAAAACCTTTCATTGGCTGATTGCAGGACATTATAAATTTAACTTTCTAAGAAATACATTCAAGCTAAATAGTTGAGCTTGGGGAAGATACGCACGCAGTCTCACCCGTAAAGACACACTTGCAAAAGGCCATTTCGAAAATCCAATCTACTTATCCCCTAATTTTCCATTGTACATTTTGTACAACATCATTTCAGCTCCTCAAAACCCCGTCTCCTACGGCAGGACAGAGGACGGATGTAGGCAACCTTACTCCTATGTTAATACAATACAACACACAGAGGATGTTTGTAGATCTATAGTTACAATTTTTCAAAATGCTCAAGTTGATCTCCACGACTAATAGATCTCAATTAAATCTAGTGCAAACACATAACAAATCTGTGAAACCCCATGCACTAACATTATATACAACTCAGAAAACAATCATCTTCACACGAAGACATAATAAATAAACAATGTATAACAGAAAATAATCAGAAATCATAAAACATAAACTGAGAATTGGCAAGGCAAAGTCTGAAAAGTGAAAACTCACAGATGACTCAACATTCCATTGAATTCCTTCACCATTAAATGCCATGGATTCCTGATTATCATCATGTTCAGCAAACCAAAGTTCACCATCCAATTTGCTGTAATCACCTAACAATTGACCATACTGATTAACAATTTCATCATCAAATTCTTGCCCACATAAATTAAGGTCAATGGGTACTTTACAATTCCCTGAAACTGCGACACCCTTTTTTTCTGAAGAATCCATTCTGGTAAATTTTGGAAGAATCAGGTTCAAAATGCCTACTTTTTATCATTAATAGGTAAGAATCAACTAAATGTTGCAGCAAATTAAATAATTCTGTAAATAAGAATTGTGCATGTTTGTGGAAAGCAATGGAATCTTGTAATATTAAAATGTTTACATAAGTGGCGGATGGACTTGGATCAGATCAGATCTGAGCTAGGACAATTTAAGTTGTACAGTAAAAAAATTGTTCCTAAATTACAGCATCACAAATCTGGTCAGACATTGTCTTTTACCTACTTGAGGATTTGGTGTTATTGAATTAACTGTCAGGTTGGTCTAGTTTCGCAGAATTCATAAATTACCGCTTTTTACATGGTAAAAAATGACTCGTGATTGTTGTCAAATTGTTGATTTTTTTTTCCGTAGGGCTAAAAAGTGGAAATGAAATTCTCAAGTAGGTTAGGGGTGACAAAAATATGTGATATGATTTTGTTATTTATGTATATGATATGATAAATTATACGAATTTTTGTAATATTTGATATGGTTTAAGTAAAATTAATAGATATCATAAGAGAAGAGTAGTTATCTAGGTAATAGTAAAAAGTTTGTCTTAGATGGTACTCCCTCCATGCAAAATCTTATTTAGTCCGTCTTTATAAGTATAATAAGAATATCAAACTTTTATATTTTCTTATAATGTAAAACTAAAATATTTACATTGCAATTTGTTCATTGGCAAATGTCTAAAAGAGAAATGATGTCTATGGATATGAACGAAGGGAGTAGGTATCATATGATAAAAAGCTCTTCTTATTACCATCAAGTGATAGTATTTGAATTTGTTTTACAAGACCGATATAGCTATCTTACGTAAGATTTGCAGTAGTTTTTAGGTTTTGAAGGCATTGTCACATTAGTGAAAATAACTTGACGATGAAAAACATATTAATTGAGTGTACATTTTTTTAGCTTATAAACAATTTATGACAACAATTTATAAATTACATTGATTTTGTTAATCGCGAAAGTGGTAATTATGCTCCTTAATTTTGTTCAATTGTGAAATTAGGTCTCATAAGTTTCATTTGCAGCAATCAAGCCCTTAAGTTTCACCAAAAGTGAAATTCAATCCCATTTTTAAAATTTTCACAAAAATTTTAATCAAAAACATTTTATATTAGTATTAAACAATTTATTAAATACTAAAAATTATTAATTACAACTTTACGAATTTCTACATAATTTATTAATCATTGAAGAACACTTTTACATACATATTTAGTAAATTGTTTATAATTTATATAGTTTTCATACATATATAATAAATTGTCTATATACTATAAAATTCAAAAAAAAAATCTCAATATGTAATATAAATATAAAAGTTCTAAAATTATAAAAAAATATATTTTATATTTGATTAATTGTATTAAAAGTGACTTTAATATTAGAATTTGGTGAAAATTAAGAAAATGGGGTTGAATTTTACTTTTGGTGAAATTTAAGGGGCTTGATTGCTCCAATTTATGGGGCCTAATTTCACAATTGAACAAAGTTAAGAGGCTTAATTCCCACTTTCTTTAATATCATAAAAATAGTTTCGTTATTGATGTTGATTTTTTACTCCTTTACTCCTCGTAAATATTTTCTGAGATTGATTCGCAAGTAAGATCACTTTAATTATTGTTTAGAGAAATGAGAATCAACAAATATTGATTAACTAGATTAAAAATTGTTTTGTTGTCATTTTTATCTTAAAATAAAGTTATAAATTTACGTTGTTGTAAAATTTGGATCTTACAGTTAAAAGTGACTTAGTATAATAATAAGTACAAGTTGTATTATTGTATAATTGTTTTTAAATATAAAAAGACGACATAGACTCTTGCTTAGCCGTTAAAAGGAATGTACTCCGTATTATTTCTGCAATTCATTTGTTTACCATTGACATACGATTAGCATGAACTTCACTTAAAGAGTTGTTTCCCTTTTTTTAACCCTTTCCCTTTAACTAGGTACACTAAGGAAAATGTGGAATTTTTTTACAAGGGGTGCGTAAAAGATGTTGAAGATATACTAGTGTTTATCAACAATTATATAATCGAAGATAAAGATGTGGAGTTAGGGGGGCTAGCAGGGGCGCTCGCCCTTACTAACGGTCAGAAATTTCAAAGTTTTTTGTTACAGTTTTCCAACTTTTTTCGAGTTTTTTTA
Source organism: Silene noctiflora (assembly GCA_009801015.1). NCBI lineage: Eukaryota > Viridiplantae > Streptophyta > Magnoliopsida > Caryophyllales > Caryophyllaceae > Silene > Silene noctiflora. Next base: position 28,302 of record VHZZ01016078.1, read on the forward strand.
AACCATTACCCGTTTGCTCTCGCTGAGATTTTTCACCCTTGCTAGGGTTAGATCTTGGCTCAGCCACCGGAGTTGGTCATTTAAGAACTTCTACAGCGGATCGGATCTGACAACAAAAAAAAACAAAAAAAAAATGGGGGATGTCCGGCTAGTGGCCCTCGCGAATTGGCGTGGCTTTTTTTTTTTTTTTTTTTGTGGTATTGTTTAGTATAATCTGTGCTATTGTATTTGGACTCACAACTCAAATAGTTAGAGGGACTCATGGGATATATGACAAATTTTGTTGTGTTTTGAAGTAATATTTTCGGGCCTTTGTAAGCTTCAACTGCGACCAATGCCGACCACCTACGACTAATATGAGAATCATAAGTGAAATCGAAATTTTATAATCCCTATTCTTAAGAATTGTCTTATATTCTTTTGTGACAAAATCACTAAAATTGCCCTATTTTCATTTTCTCTTCCATAATTATAGTGCTGAAAAAGAGTCGATCTGAGTTCAAGCTCGGGCGACCTCGGGCTCGGCTCAAACCTCATCGAGCCTAAAAAATTGAAGCTCGAACTCAACTCAGAATAAGCTCGACTGCTCGAGCTAGAGTTCGAATAGAGGTCGTTTTTCCACAAGACATTGTCTCCCATTCTTCATAATTAAAAAGATAAGGTTGTAAGTGTACACATATTTCTTAAATACTCCCAATATATGGAAAGTAGGACAAACAAAAGTGGAATAGAGAGAGTAAAATACTTCATACTCCGTATTATTGTGTGTATCGGTATTCCGACCCGAAACTACATGGGTGACACTTGTAACTAAGACATGCCCCTGAGACTAACTGAATCTTACTAATAAAAGGCCTGAAAAATGATCAACAAAGATCCCCAGTCATCTGTACCTGTACAAGTTCTTGAGAAAATACCTACAATCTGGAATTGTTCACAAAGAGGGTTGGTAGTATCCAATACTTGTAATATGTTCACCAGTCAGGCTAAACCCCATTTGTCTATCCACCTCACTATACATACCCAGTAACTCCCCATATTCATTGATAAATCCCGAATTCACTGCTTCATCAAAGTCATATGCATCAGAAGTTCTCTGTTGATCCCCTTTACCGATCAAACCGGCTTCATTGGAGTTAACTGATGATAGACAGCCACGGCCAAACTCACTTTCGCGCTTCATTGTACCTCCATTGGCTTCATATATATTGAGCTCAGCTCTTTTCCTTTTTGCTTCATCAAAGTCACTAGCATTAGAAGTATTTTGTTGATTCCCTTGGCCGATCAAGCCGGCTTCAGTAGAGTTTACTACTGATGTTAGAAAGCCATGGCCAAACTCACATTCACCTTCATCATTGGCTTCAAACCCATTTAACTGGGCCCTTTTCCTTTGGGCGTCAACCATTGTTTTTTTCTTCTGTATTGATCTAACAGCCTCTTCAAAAGTATCAAATGTCCCTAAGGAAATCCTCACCCTTGTTTCCGGGTCTCTAAACCTAGCTCCAAATCTACTCGATTTCAATTTCCTCACACCAGCTGGCACCTTTTGAACCTCATGCTTGGGTTTATTCAAGACTTTATGCTTACTTCTCGAGCCGTACATCTCCAGAAACTCAGCCATGTTTCTTTCTGCTTCATCAAAGTTATATCCATAAGAAGTATTCTGTTGGATCCCTTGGCCGATCAAACTGGCTTTGTTGAAGTTCACTACTGATGTTAGACAGCCAGGGCCAAGCTCACATTCGCCCTTCATTAGACCTTTATTGGCTTCAGACCCATTTAACTCGACCCTTTTCCTTTCGGCATCAACCATGGCTTTTTTCTTCTGTATTGATCTAAGAGCCTCTTCAAAAGTATCAAATGTCCCTAAGGAAATCCTCGCCTTTGATTCCGGATCTCTAAACCTAGCTCCAAATCTACCTGATTTCAATTTCCTCACACCAGCCGGCACTTTTGGAACCTCACGCTTGGATTTATCCAAGACTTTATGCTTACTTCTCGAGCCGTACATTTCCAGATACTCGGCCTTTTTGTTGTTCAAGGCAGCAGCAGCCTCCTCAGGACTATTAAAAGAACCCAAAGAAACCTCTTTCTTCAATCCTGGGTGCCAAATTCGGGCACTCCATCTTCCATATCCCCTTCTACAAACACCAGATGGAAGCTTCCTTTCACCAAAAGCATCCCCACTAGTTTCCCCAGTCTTAAAAATCTCCGCATACTCGGCTTTTTTCTTCCTGACAGCAAGTGCAGCCTCTTCAGCGCTACTGTAAGTTCCCAAGGAAATTTCAAACTTTAACTTTGGGTGTCTAACTCGTGCCCGCCATTTATTTCCTAATCGACCAACACCTAGGAAATGCTTCTTAACGCTAGGAACAGCATCACAAGTGTACTTTCACATCCGCTTCGCCACTATTCATTGTCTCGTCTAACTCGGCCATTACAGTCTTAATTAAGATCTGCCATTAATCAAATGATTCTATCTAGTAACCTGTTTTCTTTATTATCATCTACAAACCTGCAAGTTAGCACCTTTACATTAGTTCTAACTTCTAACACCAGATGATTAATATTTACGTGTTAAGAACCAATTTGTTGGATACTCCCTCCTTCCCAATTATTTCTTTATTTTAATCAAGATATCTCTCACAAATAATAAAAAGGTAAACAAATGAATGAGACCGATTGAGTACTTTTCAGTACTTCTGAGGTGCCCAATTACTGGGTCGGAACCACTTCATGAAAGTCATGGTTTTAAAAAGCGAGTACTGAGATCGATCGTTCATGTACCCGGTTTCGCTCAGCTTAGGTACTTATAAACTAAAATTTCATCATCAAAACAATTGCAACAAGAGAACAAGAGCTAGCTCGAGCGGTAAGAGCTCTCTTACCCCGATCATGAAGTTGGGGTTCGATTCTCACCCGCCACATGGTGGGCTCATTTGAACCACAAAAAAAAAAAAAAAAAAAGGCAATTGCAACAAGAAATTACATATGTTAATTAGGTCTATAATCGTGCTACAATCTTGTAATACTAACAAGTAGAGAGTATTGTACAAAGAAGAAAAATTAGTTGCCCAAAATATGATGCAAATTGACATGAACAGAAACATAGTAACAATTATGGTCATAAAATCCAATACAGTATGTCTCGTGAGAGACCGTCTCTCACTAATTTAGTGAGAGACATAATAGGAAAATAGAAAAAGCAGTGGGTCCCTCACCCCATCATGTGAGAGGTCTCTCAATAACGCTATTGAGAGACCGTCTCTCAGAAGTTTTTGTGAATCCAATAATTCGTATAAGTAAATTGATTTGGTTAACAAAGTGAAAGTGTATTGAATTAAGCAACTAAAATGTTTACCTCAGTAATCGGGTCGTTACCTATAAAGGAGTTAAGGATGACCATGGAACAAGGAAACTGTAGGAATTTCCAAAGACAGGAGGGACACGATAGGCACAAGGCCTAAAAGAGCTGAACTTCAAGAGGAACGTGCTAAGAGCACGCATACACTCATTGGAATTAGGAGGACACAAGAGTCAAGGAGAAGGTTGACAATTACACAGAGGGGCAAGGCCCAACGG
>VHZZ01016080.1:13645-27020 GCA_009801015.1 Silene noctiflora
TACATGTAAGGTTAGAGGCAAAGATTGGACGTAAACATTATTGTTTGAACATTTATTTAATTTAGACGTTTTATTAATTAAAATATATAAATATTGTCGTTATATTTTAGTTTTTTTGTTTACGTATTATATTTTACATATTATTATTTTAGTGTTTCATATCCTTGTAAAATTGATGCAATTTTTTTTAAAAAATGTCTTTTTTTAAGAATAAAAGTAACGGATTTAAATAGTAAACGGGTCTTCTAATGGGCCGGCCCGTGACTTTTCTTGTTGTCCATACCCGCCCATTTAACTTGGCGGGCCGGGCTTGGTCCGCCCTCTTAATTTTTCGGGTAAAAAATACTTGTCCAAGCCCACAAAATAAGTGGGCTGGGCAGGACCCGTGAACAACTATAGTGGGAATGATATGTTTTAACCGTAAAACAAACACCTGCTTCATCCTAAGAAAGACTAGCTACTAACTATTCAACGTAAACTCTATAAAAAAACACAAAAAATGAATTCCCAACTACTATAGGTGATTCAGAATTGGTCTTAATACAAAACTTTATAATAGTAAATTTATTAAATGTAAAAATATTTAATGACAACATTTTAATTACAACTTCTCTAACACAACCCTTTAAAAATACCGTATTATACTACGAGATTTATACTAGTAAGATATTATTTGGTTAGAGTATCACTTGTGTCATCCCTAACAAATTTTGGTGGACCAAACACAAACCTACGAATTATGGGTACTTAGTATATAGGATTATAGGAATGTTTTCTTTCAACGGGGCTATAGTTTTCGTTTTTCAGTTTCTTTTAAATTGATGTCGTTAAGTGGATGATGTGTCTGAAGAGATAATTAGTACTCCCTCCATATTTCTATGTTCTTCCCATTTCATTATAATACTACTCACATATAATGGAGAAATGGGAAGAACATTAAAATATGGAGGGAGTACTATCTTTTTTAGACTAGGAGGGAGTACTTCGTATAAACATGAGATTAAAAATTTTAAGGTCCACCGGGTATACAAGAATATCGTACACCCTAATTATTTATGGAGAATTTATTCAATTCTAATATTTTCATTGGGTAGGGTGTACGATAACATAGTACACCCGGTGTACCCAAGAATTTCTCAACATCAGATAGGCCATAGAATAAGATAGATCATACATGATCTACACTCGCAAAATTACTTTTTCCGTAGTTTCTTTATAGGATTAGGAAAGTAATAACAAAAGCGAAATGCATGGAGAAGAGAAAAAAATTTGTCCAACATATCTATGTGGGAATGTTATGTTTTAACGGTAAAACAAACACCGGCTTCAACCTAAGAAAGACTAGCTACTAACTATTTAACGTAAACTCTACCGACTCAACCATATAATACTGAATCCTAAGCTTATTTTTATATATAAACTATGGAAATGCTAATGTTTGTTTACTATGAGTTTAAAAAACTAATTACTTTAAGACTAGGGACACAAATTAGAGATTTGGTCAACCAAATTCTAACAATCGGATACTAATGGTCATCTTTACCATCTAAATTAATTCTTAAAGTATTGTTATTGGGCCACTGATTTAGTATTTTTATGTTCTTTCTAATGGTTGATAATGATGTTTATTATAATAGTCAACCGACTCAATCTTATGAATTTTACCCATGAAACCAAATAATGCTATCGGTTAACAGTAAGTCTTCGTAAAACGGTTTACAGTAAAATATTATAAAGCTTGTTTAAAATGGATTATACAAGTGATGATGATAAAAGTTTATTTAGTGGGGTTATTATTTAAGTAAAATATCTCATGATTATAATTTATAATAACATTTTGTAAAACGGGATTATACTAGAATTATTGTTGATGATTAAGAAGTATTCTATAGACACTTCATAATTCATAATTACTATTATGTTTGATTTTACTGTGTTTTAAGTTCATGCATTATTTGGTTAATTAACTATCTAAGGAACAACAAAATAAATATACTTATGTAATAATGTAAGTTGGAATCACGTTATCTACTCATTTTATATAATTTTGATTTTCTAACGTGTGCTATATATATTGACAAACATTAAAAGTCTAAGTGTCTAACTCAAAGAATAAAAATATCTCACTAAAATTTATAAAAATTGATATTTATATTTCTCTTGATTTATTCTGCATTTAGACGTTTAATGTGTGCCTTTATTACACACATGTGTTTAAAAAACAAATTTTTGAAAACAAACTACATCCCCTTTTATATTAACACACAAAGTAGAATTATTAATGAGTCAGCGCATTACATTTTCAACGTTGATTACTTAATCGTTCTATTTCTCTTAGAAAGAAAAATGAAATGTAAATATCGACATATAAATTAATTTATTGTTATTTACAATGTGTCAAAAATAAGATACTTCATATCAACATCATCATATCATATCATATCATATATCTATTTAAATTTAAAAGGCTCATAATTCATAATCTAAATATTAAAATAAATAAAAATATAATTGTTGCATTTGTGCATACATCATTAACTTAATGTGGTTAGTTCCAAACTTCTAGTAGCTTAGATTACATTGTCTCTTTGCGTTGATATTTCCATAACCACCTTTCTAGGAAATAAATAAATGTGTTGCTCTATTCTAATATGACTATTTATCCAAGTTTAATGATGTAAAAATATATTTGTAATAATTCTTTATTTATTTGACCAAATCATTTAGAACACCGCGTAATCCTATACCTTAAACAATTTCATCGCACACAAACAAGAATCTCACAAAAAAAAACAAGACTTTTAGTTTCTAAACCATTTGATTTTTCTTTGGGGAAAGTGAAAGAGGGTGATAACTAATCTAGTCATATTTGCAAATAACAATTAGTTTACTTTGTAAAGTATTGCATAATGGTATTCATAACTTAATTCAAGTTTTGTTAGGATTAAATTCACCACGGCAACTCTTTCACAATCCACACCAAGCAAAATAACATTTATCAAAATACGCAAGGCAGTTATAAATAATACGGAATATAGTTAAATGGATATATAAGTTTGAATAATTAATAGATTCTTCAACAAAATTGAAATAGGGAGATGAAAAGTGATGATATACTTCCTCCGTCTGACTCATTTCATTACAATAATAATTTAGAGATATGAGCTAACCCATTTGATAAAGTCATACGGAGTAGTACATAACATTATTCATTACCGGAGTAAAAATTTCGTCAGCATTACACCAAACAAAAATACATTTACCAAAATAAGAATGAAATTTTAACCAAATGAGTTTGTCACCCCATCTGAAGTTAGAGAGGGGTTCACACCAGTCTTTATCTCTTTGTAAGAGCATCCGCGGCGAGGAGATTATACATTGTTGTCGACGGTGGACACCCCGATTTATATATAAAAAAAAGCATAGGGTGAAATTTTGAATAATATAGTTATAATTTAGTCAAATGGATAGATTATAGTTAGAGTAATTTATAAGTAATAACTAATAACTAATTATAATTAATTACTCAAAAAAAAAAAAAAAAACATAAATAACATAAGATGATGTTGTTGATTCCTTGCTTGGTGGACTACTACAACTTCTCCCCTCTTTTACAACATTCCTCCATTAATGGTGATGATGATTCCTTCCTTCTTTGCTCCATTTATTTCCTTTCTTTTCGTCCTTTCTTACCCATTATTTTTCTTCCATTTTTCTTCTTAAATTCTCCTTCAAAATCTAATCTTTCTAATTACCCACTTCACACCTTCAATTTCTCTCTTTAATTGTATTTTTTTAATTATTTTCTTTGGTAGAAAAATCTTATCTTTTTTTGTTTTTTTGACTTCACCCTTTTCACTCCTATTTCCCAGGTAAATTAATTTGATTGGTTTCTTATTTTAGCATTTTTTCAGTTATTTTTTGGGTTATTTATCTCTTAATTTAGCTAGTTTATGTTATGAGCTGAGATCTAACTGGAAATTAGTAATATTTTTTAATTAGATGAAATATACAACTTGGTATTTGTTTTTTTTGAAGAAATGTTGAGTTTATTTGATAATGTTTGTAGTTTATTTGATTAATTGATTACTTATTTAGTTAAATATTGTTTTGAATTGCAGATAATTCATTGTTTTCTGGGTTGAGCTTGGAAAAGTGTAATATGATTGTAGGTTGAAGTAATTTGATTATTGTTGTATATGAAGAATTGGGATTTTAGGGTTTTGTGGAGTTGAAATTGGGGTTGAATTGAGTGTATGATTGATTTAATTGGGTTGAATTTTGGTGTGTGAGATATTGAATATAGAGTACTACAAGTTGATAGTGTTGGAAATTTTTGTGATGGGGAATAAGTTGGGAAGGAGGCAGGTGGTGGATGATAAGTATACGAGGCCGCAAGGGTTGTATCAGATTAAAGATGTTGATTATAAGAAGTTAAGGAAGCTTATTCTCGAGTCGAAACTCGCTCCTTGTTATCCTGGTGGTGATGACTGTGATTGTGGCCTTCTTGAAGAATGTCCCATCTGTTTCCTGGTATATTATCCTTGTTGTAAATTTCACTTGTTTTGTTACTTTTCCAAATTTCTTTGTAGTTATGTTGGGTTATTGCGTATTCGTTGTGTTTCATATCGGAAATTGAGTGGAGCAGGTCATGTATACAAAACTAATGGGCTATTCATCTTATCGCCAATTGGTTTTAGTCTGTGTAAGTGTTTGTTCTGGTATTTTAGGTATTCAATGGAAGATGCTTAGTAGAATTAGCAACTTGTCTTGTTGAGTTGTCTGTCATACCATGTTTTCCATTTTCAGCATGTGGAGCTGTGGTATCAATTGTCCGTAGTTGATAAACGTAGTTTTCAAGTGATAGTGTTCCAAAGGTCTAGAAGAAGTGATGTTAGTTATTCAAGGGATAGTTTGGCCATTTGATTGCCATCATTCTAGTCTGTCTTACTAAAATGTATGCCAATCTTCTGGAATTTGTTCGGGGGGATGCAAAATTTCAGTTTTCATGTAGGGACAACCCTCATCAACTGATTATTGAGTATAAAATTAACTATCGGTAGCCTGTGATCTCACCTTGTTGAATGCTTTTACGTCTTCCATTTCTGAGTAAACTTCTTTTTCGCTTGCAGTATTATCCGACACTCAATCGTTCAAGATGTTGTATGAAAAGTATATGTACAGGTACTTCCATAGACCTTGGTTCAGATGGATAAGATTTTTATATGAATATATGTAATCGGATTAACCATCTTATATTTTTCATGGGTTTGTCCTATGATGACAGAATGCTTTTTACAGATGAAGAATCCAAATTCAATTAGACCGACACAGTATCCTTATCTATGATTCGCCTTTTGTTCCTATTCAATTATTACGGTGTATATCTTAGTACCGTGAGTTTGACAGTAGTTGTTTCCTGGGTTCAGAATGTGACACTATACGAGTGTATCCCTTAACTTAAATATAGATGCCCATTTTGTAAAACGTCAAATTATGCGGTGGAATACAAGGGTGTAAAGTCAAAGGAAGAGAAGGGACAAGAGCAAATTGTAAGACATTATGTCTTTTCTTCTTTCCGATATTGGATTTAACTATGCTAGGTTCTGTAAGCTGGCCCTCTTTTTCCTATTTAAACAGGAAGAACAAAAAGTCATTGAAGCAAAGATTAGGATGCGACAGCAGGAGCTCCAAGATGAGGAAGAGAAGCAACACAAGAAACAAGTAGGTTCTTCTGGCGGAGTTTCTCAGACGGGAAACATTGTTTGTAGCACATCTGAAGGTGTAGAGTGTGAAGACAGTACAGCTGCTTCTCGAGATACTAGTACAACATACAGACAACCCCAAAATACCAGGCAACACAGGCAAGTTTTTGGGCTGACTCCTCAAATTTCTGTCCACTGAGGTCTAAATAATTGCCAAAGAGAACAAAAGTATTTATTGCACTTGGTAGAAAAAAATGGAAATCTGAATTTGTTTTTGAGATGCTTTAGGGGGTGTTTGTTTCAACTCATAAAGGTATGAGGTATGGGTTTGGAATGATAACCCAAACCAAGTGTTTGTTTGGCAAAAATAGGGGTTTCATACCCATACCTCAAACCCATGAGGTATGAGTTTCTTATACCCAAGGGGGGAGGTGAGTATGAGATTGATACCCATGGGTATCAAATAATAAAACCAAAAACTCTGGAAAAAAAACTATATGGAACATTTTAAATGATTTTTTTTTTTACATTTATTTGATTAAATCTTTATTTTCATGACTTTTCAATATAAAAAGCTATTATTTTTAATGTTGTATTTTAGATTTTTTTTAACTTTGGTTAAGTTCAACCCCATTCCACCCAAAATTCAAACAAACACAAGGTATGAGGAATCAAGTTCCAAACCCATACCACCCGGGTATGATTCCTAATTCCAAACCCATACCCATGCACGAACCAAATGCCCCCTTAACCTCCTCTATAATTTCTCTGAATCCTTCTCCAGCTTATTAGTAGTGGGTTAGTAGGTTCAATAAGACTTCAATTCGTAGTGGTTAGGCTGTAAGGATTCACTACAGTATAAAAGAGGAGGGGGCGTGCTATGTGCAAGAACACTGCATGTGTAGTGTAAACTACAAATTGAAAGACCTAATGTCTCCGTAAGTGGTAGATTATTTTATTTCATTCTCATAAATAACTTGTTCTCTGTACTTACTGGTTAATGACAAAATTCCGAGGGAAAATAGCTTTTGTTTTTAAGCAAATTGGGGTTGAAATACTGTTTCTGGCGAGCCTTAGGTGTAGTGTTCAAATATTTTGGCCCCCCAAGTTGTTTGTTATGATGTTACTAAGAAGTTTTCTGTTAGTAAATGGATAAAATATCTGTACAATATGGTGATGAAATTGACCACGATTGTTAATACTTGGAAATAATCTCGTGCTTCAAGTTTTGTCTAAAGTCTAAGGGGCAATTTTGGAGGACTTCGTCAAACTTCCCCTGAAATGTTGGATTATTTCGAGTATGATTGTGTGGAATTGTTGTCTACATATATGATATATGATATACTCCTCATATATGACTTAAAGGTTTCACTTAATCTTTCTGTAGTTATTGTAAACGTGCTCATTAAATGTATGAGAGTCTGAGTGTCTGACTAGTAGATCCAAGGTTACCAGTGACTTCTACAACGAGGTATCATCAATCCTCTTTGGTGTAGAAATTACTGCCTTCTGTTTTCAAAAGTATACTGTAGACTATAGAACATTGGCGTTGTAACCCCCTAGCACAGACAATCGTGGAATCTCAGTTAAAAGCGCTCATTCTGTCTTCTTGATTATCATATAATACCACTGCCTTCTTACAGTTGATCGTTGTCTGCCTACTGTCTTCTGTTTTTTGTTCTCGAGTTTTGGGCCCTTGTTACGAGATTTTCATACTGAAAACAGTGATTATTTTCAACTAGTTTGTATTTGGGTTATTAAAGTTTGGACTTTGGAAACATATTGCCATTCCGTTTTACTTGGAAGCTGAGGATATTTTAAAAGTGTGAGCAAGGAGATTTTATTTGATTTAGATCGTCACCTCATATATTGTTGTGTCGGACCATATGAACATCTGATTCATAGATTTATTTAAATGTAGCATTCACCCTTTGCCTTTGAAATTCCCTCTAATATATCAATTTTGGTGCAGGGATGATGAGTTTGACTTGGATCTCGAAGATATCATGGTAATGGAAGCAATTTGGCTTTCTATACAGGTAAGAGCTTATTTTTTTATTTATGTGTTGAGCGTGTTGAGTAGCTTAGTGACTTAGTTCATTTGTATGCACTCTTTCATGGTTAAATGGTTGGTGAAGTGGATACCAAATCGCACGTGTCTACAGGTTAATAAAAAACACTAACTCTGGCGAGGTAATGACTAATGAAGGTGGGATTTACATAGCGGCGCAGCTTTATCCATGTATTGAAAATTGAACATATAGAGCTGATCGTACTAGAGCTTTATTTTGCTATGGTTGCCATTGGGTATGCCATATGGGTGATATAGTTGAGCTATCTTTTTTTCTCCTGGCTTGACCAAGAACAGTCTTTGTTACACTTGTGAGAAAGTCATACTTCATCGATGATCTACTGCTTCATGCAGCAACCCTCTATTCATGTAGGGCAATAGGGAGAAATTTTGTTCGGTTGATCGTTAGCCGTTAGGCTGCTTTAGCACTTCACTTTGGCTTTGTCTTGTGTGTCTGTTATGACACTGGGACATACGATACAATAAAACACGACACTAAACTTCATCTTGGGCATAATAAACAGAAAACTTATTCACACTGACACGGTGATGTGTTTGACACTTCAGCCGAGTCTGGGTAACTTAGGTTGCTTCTGATTGTGAATTGAGGTCTTTATCCTTTTTCTGTGCAAACTGATGTAGGAGAATCAAAGGGCTGGATATTCATCTACTGGTGAAGGGTTTCACGGGCAGTACACTACCGGAGATCACCATATTCCACCAGTGACAGTTCCATCACCATCGCCATCACCATCATCTCCGTCTGGTGGTCTTGCGGGTGCAATTGCTGCCCTTGCCGAGCGTCAACAATTAACCGGAGAATCGTCCACCACCACTTACAATGGACATGTGTCACCTTCTGACTTGCTTGCTAGTAGTAGCAGGAGTTTTCAGAGGATGAAGAATTCGTCACACTCCCCTTTTGAAAACTACTCTTCTTCTAGGGCCATGAGTAATGCTAGATTGTTTTCTGGCGACTATGGGGTCGATCATTCATCAGATGTTGCCGAGGCCGGGACACACTACATAAACTCTGATGACTCAGAAACCGAGGCTGCTATACTCCCGCCGCCACCACCTCCTCCTCAGTACAGTGGCCGAAATCACTCCAAGAGATTCAGAAATACTCGAAGAAAACATAATTCGTCTTCTTCCAAGAATCTACATGATACGATGGCCGAAGAATGGGACTTTAATGTGGTCCCCCCTCCACCACCACCACAAATTCTCCAATACAACACAGCTGGTACCAGCGGTTCCCATTTTGATGATGAGGATGACGATGACTACGAGGTCCACCCACCACCACCACTACCACCACCGCCACCACACTATGGTACAGAAGGTGGGTTTCAGTCGTCAATAGTACCTGAAAGCTTCGAGGAACAGATGATGCTGGCCATGGCTGTTTCGGTAGCCGAGGCGCAAGCCAGGACTACTGCTCAGGGAGTTGCATGGCAGTAGCACACACACTTCAGTACTTCAGCAGTGGAAAACGGAAAAAGAAACAAAAGTAAAGAGTGTAAAAAGCATGATCATATCCATTGTCTTGTGCCCTAAATTTCCATTTTCATACAGGAATGTAACAGTTGTAATAGTTGGATTAAATTAAGAGCAGCAGCTTTCAGTGATATCTTCCCAATTGATTGATGTGCCCCTTGGCCTTGTATATAATAGTTGTCTCATCAAAAATCTTCTCTCTATGTAAAAGTTCATCTAACCCTTTTGTGGGACTTTTTTTGTGAGACTTTTGTACCAAATATCATCTAATGTTTTTAGTTTTTTCGGTGTGAATATTTTGACGGGATTTGAACCCAGACGATGAATGCCACCCTTGTAACTTTATCGGCTAAGCTAGCTGGCATATGAACCAATTTGATCTCCTGTAGGTGGGATTCTCCCCAATGTCCATTTCCTCTAAACGGTCTAGTGTGGCAATCAAGCGGTCCAGGTAATGGCGCAATTAATTGCAGATCAATCTAAGTCTGCACAGAGCAGTTATGTTCTCCCTCACCAGGTTCTTTACGTTTTCCTTTTTTTTTTGCATGTTCAACGGATTCTTTACGTTTCCTTTTTTGAGTGCACTTAATTGGGTTGTATTTCTTCAAGTAATTGAAGTAGATGAACCGTAATTGTGCTATACATGCAGGAAAGGAAAAAATAAATACAATAGGCATGAGTCGTCATTGGGCTTGGCGGCTTTTAGAGTTTTACGTAAAGTCACCATTAGGCATGACGACTATGGAGGAAAGTTGCTATAGGGGATGGCGACTCTAAGCGAAAGATGTCATGCAAAATGACGACTTTTACCCTTCTAGATTTGTACAAATTTGATGCATACATGGACTCCAAAACGATAAATACTTCAATTCCAACCAAAACCACAATTATTCTTTTGAATAAACACAATTTTTTTTAATTTATGAGACACCTAAACATTTTTTTTTGCCCCTTTTAGCTTTTATTTATTAACAAGTGACTATAAACCATTATTCTTTTAAATAATCATATTTTTTAATTTATGTTTTTGTTTTTTCTTCTCGTTTTCAGTTAAGACCTTTACAAGTTTATATAGAACTACATGTTTACAGAGAAATGATGCTGAAATGACTCATAAACTCGAGAGCATCCCTGTCAAGGAGGGGAAACGATGCCAGTTGACAAGAGATTTCATGAGAATGAGGGATGCAAGAATTGTTCCTGCATCTGTAATCAGTGGAATGCGAGGTGGGATGGCCATGAGCACATTCTGTGGTCTAACTAATTGGCTAGCTGAGAGGCATCAATGATTTGATAAACTATGCTGTAGCGAGTTCTGTCTCTTGCTCCGCACTTGGTCTCACCTGTAAGAACTACGGAGTATAACTTTGATTTTGCTTTAAATCTCCCATTCGATTGTTAATATTATTGAATTAACACGTAATTTTACAGCAGTAGCACAAATTACTTGCTTCATTTCAGGTTTGAAGTTATAGTCGCATTGCTCATTCTGCGCTCAATGCATGTATGAAAGCGTAAATGGTGGTGGTAATTAAGCTGTCACTGTGACAGTCATCTGTCGATCACATTAATTTTACTTTATTTTCTATTTCAGATCCCAGATCTCCTCTTCAGCGTGCCCAGAAGGCCGGTATGATGGGATTTGTTTTGGGGGCGGCCATGATCTTTCCTTTCAGTAATCTTCTGTAATTTCGCTGTTGCAGAATCTCATTTTGCCTAATCAATGACAGGAGCATATCATTTAAGTTGCAACTTACACTGTATACAGGTTCGGCATTTTCAAATTTTGATGAAACGGTAAATGAAAAGATACTCTCTCGTCGTCTCAATTCTCAAACAAACTGACAAGGGAGATATCGTGCTCTAGAGTCTAGGCAAATGAAGTACTACGCTGATGTTCATTTCGAAGATAAGAAATTAGGTATCATCATCTACTTAAAGTGGATATAATAAGATCAGTTCAGCTTCGTTGGAGATTTCAGTCTAGTTTAATGCTCATCTTATATGTTCCGTACTTATGTTAGATTTTGGACTTTGTGTTTTACGTATTGATTTGACGAGTTCTTGAACGACTTCCACAAGATGAGTCGATGACATCTCCTTCAAGGCTTTAAGCAATGGTGAGAACTGACAAGGGCCGGAGCAGGGGTTACAAAGTGTTAAGGATGTGTAAATATTCTCGTATTATTCTTTCCTATTGTAATTATTTTCATAATCTTCTAGCATATTTGTATAGGTTGCACTTTCCGTTTTATGTATTATTCTTAGCTTGATCATCAAGGCTAGAGYTTGTATATATATCATCTCAATATGTTAATAGAAATCATCCAATTCATAATACATCTTCTACATGGTATCGAGCCATGCATCCTAGGCCGTTATCCTTTTTCTTCCCTTTGCGCTCACAAAAATTACGGAATTCCCATGGCCAATTTGGGGGTTTCCTTTCCCAATCCTCATGACCCTGCCTCCCCCTTCATCCTCATCAATTTCACATCTCGCACACAACTCACCTCGAAAACCTATAGCACCTGGAAAACGCAGGTTGCTGATCTCCTTTTTGGCTTCGACCTGCTGAAATTTGTCAATGGTACTCATCCTTGTCCCGCTGCCACTATCACTGCCGACTCCAAAACCAAACCCAATCCCCTCCACCACTCCTGGAAACGCCAAGATAGTCTTCTTAAAGGCTCGCTTCTTGGTACCCTTCATCCTAATGTCTCCCCACTTGTGGTCAAGGCCACCACCTCTCGCGAGGTGTGGACTATCCTTGAAACCACCTATGCTAACCCCTCTAGGGGTTACCTTCTCCAAATCAAAAACCGCTTTGACAACATCGTCAAAGGGGACCGTCCTATTTCTGAGTATATCCAAGATATTACGGCTTGCATCACCGAACTTGCTCTCCATGGCAAGACTATGGACATTGAAGATGTTGTTGACAAGGTCCTTCGTGGTCTTGATCTCAACACCTATCGTCTTGTCATTGAAGCGGTTCGCGCCCGTGACACTCACATCACCCTTGAAGCTCTCCATGAGAAGCTCCTGAACCATGAACTTCTCATTGCTCAAACCCCAGCCCCTGTTTCCCTCCCTGCCTTTGTTCATGCCTCCACTTATCGGCCCTCTCAACCTCGCCCCATGACTACCCATGCTTCCTCCTCCAGAACTCCTGGTCTCCTCCCTACCCCCTCTCTTTCCACCAATTTTCGTGGTACATGTAAACGATGTCGTTACCTGGGTCATTACTTGTCAAACTGTGTTGATTTTAAAGCAAATTTCTCAATGTTGTCTTTCCCCAACCACCTCCCCGTGCTCGCTAGCAGCGCCCACAAGCCCACACGGCCACTGCTTCTCCCTCTGCCTCCCCGTCATCCTACTTGCTCGATAGCAGGGCTACTCATCACATTACTAATGATCTCTCCACCCTTGCTCTCCACACCCCATATGATGGTACCGATGAACTTATTATTGGTGATGGCTCATCCTTACCCATCTCCCATATAGGTTCCTTCTCCATCCAACTCACTCCCTCTCTTACTTTAAAATTTAATAATGTTCTTTATGTTCCGTTAATTTCTCACAAAATTATTTCTATTTCTCAACTTTGTAAAGATAATGATGTCTCACTTGAATTCTCTTCTACTTCTTTTTGTCTAAAGGTTCCCTCCATGACCACTCCGCTCCTCCAAGGTCCAATTAATCTCGGCATTTATGAATGGACACCAACTACTCCTCAAGCTCATATCGGTCTTGCCTCTTCATTCTTAGCGTGGCATCATCGTCTTGGGCATCCCTCTAGCACTATTTTCTCTACTATTTGTCGTCAAAATTTAATATCTAGTTCTAATCGTTGTAGTCCTTGCAATTCTTACGAAATTACAAAAAGTCACTGTAACACCCCTATCTACCAAGGAGCCTTAACAAGACCTTCCTCGACAGATAAGGGCATTACCATCTCGGTTACCCGAGGCAAGTAATGATCAAACGTCGATAGCAGAACTTTTAATGTATTTACAAGTTATTACAAGTTATAGCCAAAGGAAGAAAATACAACTCATACTACTATCAACGACATATCCAAACCATCGTGACTCGT
>VHZZ01016084.1:3144-16176 GCA_009801015.1 Silene noctiflora
TACCGATATACGTTGATCAGCTGACTAAATATTTCCAATGAATATCCCGAGTATATTCCTTAAATGAGATTTAATATTTAACACGCACTACTGTGAAGGACATCGGCTCCAACAAGTATTTCATCCGGAAAAACATCCTTAAATTCACCAACCACCGGTATATTTGCTGCTGAAGGCTCCTCTACCCGATTATTTCTCACATGACATAAAATCATAGGATACCCCCTTCTTCAAATATGACTTCAAGGTCACAGCTGCAGTGATCTTAACCTTGGGGTTCACTACAAACCCTTGATAAGACACTCTAATCCCCTTTGGACCACTCAAAGACACCTTTTTCTGATGACAGTCGATGGTTGCCTTATATCTACCCAACTAATCCCCCGACAATGACCTCAAACCCATCTAAAGGAAACTCAAACAAGTCAACTGGAAAATCTACTTGTTCCACCACCATAGACACTCCTCTATATAGTTTACAACAAGATAGAAACTCTCCCGATGGTATAAACACTTCATCTATGACCAACGCAAGCTCTCCCAAACACATGGTTAAGGCATGACTCTTAGAAACAAAAGAGTGGGTAGCACCCGAATCAAATAACACAAAAGTTGGTTTATTATTGATTAGAAATGTACCTGTAACAACTTGAGCATCATCCTCTGCCGCTTGCTTATCCACCATAAACAATTTCCTGCTGCTTTTCTGGGTCCCTCATTTCACCGTACATGCCGATACTCTGGACTTGGCTGCCGAATTCTGATGCAAATTGTTGTTCGGACGCTGATAAGACCCACCATTAGGGTTATAACCACCATTGTTGTTGTTTCTCTGACCACCCTGATTGTTCCATATCCCAGCCGGACGATTACTAGCCATACTCTGAGTCGGAGCCTGAGAAAAATTCCCTTCATAAGATCGCTGAAAGCCTCCTCCCCCATAGATTTTACACTCAAACATCTTGTGACCAGTTCTGCCACAATTATAACATTGTAAACCGGTGATATCACTTGCACTCCGTCCACCTCTCCCTCCGTAACGCGATCCTCTGCTAAAGCCAGCTATCCCAGAATACGATCTACCTTGATTCTAGTTACCTCGCTCGTAGCCTGATTGACTACCACCCTCACTGTCAGCATTGCGATTCTCACTCACCTTTTCCGTAGCCTCCTTAACAATGTTTGCCAATCGTTCAGCGTGTCCCGCCCTTTCATAAACCTCCATCAAGTCGGTGAGCACCCCAGTTGTTAACCTCTCCATGATCCTATATGTCAACCCCTTCTCGATACAGAGAGAGAGAGAGAGAGAGAGAGAGAGATAGTTTGTTGAGTCATTTCAATATCCTCAGCGTAACGTGCAAGCTCATTGAACTCAGTATAATACTCGGACACCATCATCCTATCCGTCATAGAGAAAGAGTCGAACTCAGCTCTCAACTTGCTCTGAATATGCTCCGGAATAAACTCATGTCTCATAGCAGCTTTGAACTCTTCCTAGGAAATTGTTGTTTCCTCCTGATTCTTGTAGTACTCCTTTGCAGCAGCCCTTTCTTGAAACCACCATCCTTCCGCTTGGCCTCTCAAATAGAAAGCGGCCTGATTCACCTTCATGTCCCCCGGATAGTTAACCACCTCGAAGACACTCTCCATTTCCCGAATCCAGCTATCGAGCAAGTTTGGTGCACCTGTGCCCTCATACGTTGTAGGATGATGGCGAGAGATAGCGGTGCTTATAGCGGATGCATCCACAACTACATCCCGACTTTTCCTTCACGTTTTTCAGGGCCTCAGTGAGCGCCTCATTCTACTCGATCAACCTGGCTATCTCATTGATAGTCATATTAGCGGCCATAATGACAGCTGCAGATCTCTTTGGTGGCATCTTGAGCTTCAATAACCGAACAAACGTAAGAACATAGCCTCCGACTCAAAACAAAAGAAAACAACCGACCATAGAGGTACTCGGTCGAGTGTGGCAAGCCACTCAATCGAGCTACGGTCACTTGGTCGAGTCCTCTCGACACTCAGCCGAGTGCTCACAATCCACTAGCTGACCTAAAATTTACAGATACTTCACTTAGTCAAGTGCCAAAGGCACACGATCGAGTAGCCCCAACTCGGTCGAGTGTCTACTTTACTCGGCGGAGTGGCCACATTCAAGTAGCTGCCTCAAAAATCACATCAACCTCACTCAGTCGAGTGCCAGGGATACTCGGTCGAGTAACCCTTACTCGGTAGAGTACCCTGCCCCACTCGACCGAGTCATGCAAAAACGACTTGTCTACACATATCCCGACATATATATACATACCACACACCTTATTTCACATACTTCTAACTCAAAATGTGCAGAAATAAATACTCCATAGCTTACATCTACAACCACACATTTTATGCCAAAATACTTCACTCCAAATCACATAAACGAACATCATGAAAACTCAACCATCACATATATAAAAATGCCATGACTTATATAAGATAACACATAACATGCAAGCAATCCCCATAACACATCCCCGCATTTACCAGCTCGAAGTTGTAAGGGCCGTAATGCGATTTTAGGAAGTCTCCCAAATCTTTGCGATAACTCAATACAAACTCTACCTGGGTTCATTTTAGTTAGACAACCTATGCTCATTGGTCAATTAGTTTTAGGTTCCAATATCGTCGCTTTGATACTACTTTGTAACACCCCCATCTACCAAAGTACCTTACCAAGACCTACCTTAGCAAATGGGAGCATTACCAACTCGGTTGCCCGAGCTAGTACATATCAAAGTTACTATAATGAAACATGTAATGTAAATAAATGAAACTAATCAAAGTTACAAAATCTCAAAAATCCAAAAGTGACTACATCTCACAACGATAAAAGAATATGTAAGTAATAACAGAAGCTAAGTAAACAAGATCTCGGCGACATCCCATCCAAACCTGCAAGAAAGCTCAAACATCAACAACTGCTAGACTCACTGCTCCCCATTTGCCGAAAATATCAAATAATTCACCACAGTTTTGAAAACATTGAAAGGTCAGTATAACTACGCAATTAATCACATAACCACAATAATATGCAATGCAAGACTACTCAAGTAATACTCCTCCATTCTCAAACTCAATAGTCAATAATGGCTCTTGTTGCAACGAGTAGTCGGGTTCCCAGCGCAACGGGTAATCTACCCCTGCCGATGCCAGACCGTAGCACTGGACATTAAATCCTCGCTCATCGCAACGAACGAACCCAAGCTCATTAATATGCACATCACCTTGGGACGGGACTGAGACCATCTCCCAACATGGCTCACAACCTGGCTATCTCACAGGGGAGTGAGACCAACTCCTAACATGGCTCACAATATCCAATCCAATCCTCCAACAACCACAACATGGTAACACAATACTTTAAGCAAATAATCACAATAATAGCTAATACAATTAATTGTATAATCATACTGTGTAGGGAAACCCTACCTTATTCGAAAATTCCGAGACAAGAGCGCAACGACGCTCTAGAAATGCTCTTCTACTAAATCCTCACTTAACAATAATCAACGCATTTCCATGACTATGATAACCCCATAATAATACTATCAAAACCCCAATTAACCCAATCTAGGGTTAAGAAGAATACCAAAAGCAATAAAGGTGAGAATTTGTACTTACCAAACAGATTGACACAAGACCTAGAGAAATCCGATGACCAAAATGCTAGATCTTTGCTAGTTGATATATAGTGTGATTAGGGAGAGTTTAGAGCCTGATTTTATTTGGTTTAGAAAAGTGATTTACGAACTAATTACCCATTTTATAACTCCCTAATCATTCTAATCAAAGCTGCACAAAACACGACTCTAGAGCGGACACTCGGCCGAGTGTCCCACTCACTCGACCGAGTACATCCTACTCGACCGAGTGAAACACTAACTCGGTCGAGTGACCCCAAGTTAGTCGCCTGACAAGAACATCTAATAGACGCACTCGGTCGAGTGCAGCCTACTCGACCGAGTAGACTAAGCTCAGAAACGTGTAGTATTACAGTTTATGTCATGAAAATAATAAATACATGAAATAAGTGAGTTTTTTACACCCTCAAACTTACATGTTATGATGTTTGTGAAATAGACGACTATTTGAGATGATTTTCTCGTTATGCGACTACTCAGTATCAAAATAAGTTTAAAAGAGTGCCTTAAAAAAAGATTTTGTTTATAAAACATGTTGAAAATGTGTTGTTTGAAAGATATGTTGAGTTGGTCAAATTGGTCGGACAAATGTAACGGCAACGGTACTAAAAAAATTGTGTAAGGCTTGTGTTTTTGATCGGTAGGTCCAATACACGTGTCGGTTTTAACTTAGGAAAGTCGAGTATAGAGTATATATTTAAGGAAGATGTGAGGGAGAAGACTCTCGTGTCCCCTAAAATGATGCACAAGATGGGGTATTTATAGATAAATATGGGGTAGTAGGTCGGTTGTGTTCGCTTGCTGGCCAAGGACAGGCCATTAGGGCCTAGGGGTGCTAGCAATGCTGCATACCTATAAGGTCATGTCCTTTTCAAGTTTGGACGCAACCTCTGTTCTATCTATTATTTGGCTGGTGTGATTTGTGGTGTTTACTATCATGTCGTGTAAGATTGTTGTGTAATGGTATTTAGGTGATATTTGGGGGAGGTTTTGCATGCTTGACTCGAGTTGACTCGGATTGACTCGGGTTTCGGGTTTCAGAGTCGGTTTTGGACCCGAAGTCGGTTTTAATTCTAAATAGTGTTATTTAATGCAAATGACGTTAGAAAATCATTTTTGACATTATTTTCATACCCGAGTAACGCATCAAACCGTCTTATATATAGCCAATCCACGCATATCAAAACACGTTTTAGTCCGATCATTTTGGGTGTTTTTTGGAAGGTGCAGATACTGGGTATCTACACACGTCATCAAAATTTAACGTTTCGTTAACAAACTTTAGATTAAGGGGTACAATAAGCACAAAAATGGAACCTCAAGGGTACTATGGGTAGATTCTTAAAAACAGGAGTAGCATGGGCTGTCTGACAAAACTAAGGGGTATTATGTGAAATGTGACAAAACAGAGGTACATAAACATTAGGGTTATTTAATGACAATAATCCAACCTAAGCCCCCCCTCCCCCCCTTCCCCATTTAGTCCATCCTATTGATTATCTCATATTAATCTGTTCTTTACTATCATTTATCTTATTTTGATCTTTTGGAAGGGTAACCTGTTAAACAGGCCGCTCCTTTATTTTAAATGTCGTCTTTCATCTTTCTTCACCTCTATCTTTCATCTCTCTTCACCTAATAAATTTTCCTTCTTCTACATCCTCCATGATTTTTTGTTTTTCTAATTCTCATAATCAATTATGTTCTATTAAATCTTTCGTTACATTAATTCCCCATAAACACCCACTTTAATTCACCAACACCAAATCCGACTAACTTACCTCTGTCGTTTTTCCTAGCAACTCCAACATCAGCCACAACGCAGTAACAACAAAGTTTCACTGCCACCATCGAGCAACAACCACGGCCAGCCTAGATTTCCACCACCCATTATCACCAATGCGTACCGTACCGGCGTTGGTATCGAGCCATAGCAAGCCATCATCGAATAACAAATTTGAATCGTCGTGATTCGATTCCGGTACTGCTGGCAGCCACCCTTGGCTCGTGCGCTGCATCCGACTCCGTTAACGACACAACTATCAAGCTAAAGCAGGACACTGTGCTAATCTAGATCAGAGAAATATAGTAAATAAGACGGAGAAGGAAAAGAAAGCATCTGACTCCGTGGTGTTAGTTTATTGTGGTCTTAATTCTTAATTCCCCTCTCTTTTTTACTTTATTGTGAGGGGAGATCTGGTAAATAAGATGGAGAAGGAAAAATAAAGGGTAAAAAAAGTTGAAGATCAACCCAGAAAAATGAAGGTGAGAGAAAGATAAAATCTTAAAATTTTTATTTTTTTTTAAAAAAGGAAGGAAACCGGCTAATAAGTAAGATTGACGGGTTACAACCAGTAAACAAAAAAGCTGATGTAAAATAAGATAAATGATAGCAAGGAACATATTAATATGGGATAATGAATAGGATGGATTAAATGGGGAAGAGGGAGGCTTAAGTCGTATAATTATTATTAAATAACCCTAAATATTATTTAAGTGTGTTTTTAAGCGAGTCATTTAAGTCTTTTTTTTTGTTAAATTTAAGTTATGTTTTGTCGGACATTTTCGGGTCGAGTGGTTTCGGATCGGTCATTTTGGGCCGGGTCAGTCCCGGGTCAACAAAACTCAATTCATGTTTGGGCTGGTTCTGGTCAATTCGAGTTTCAGGTGACATTCAGGGTTGTTGTAGTTCGAGTCAATTTCAGGTCTCGAGTCAGCCTTTTTGGGTCGGGTTAATCAGGTCGAATTAGTTTTGCCAGGTCTAATCTCGGGTGACTATCAAAGGCGACTGCCCAAACTAGTCGATTTGGCGACTGAAATCAATCGCCAAATTGGTGAATGCCACTTTCCGTACAATAATTTTAGCGGACGATCAAACATAGTTGCCAAATTGGCAACCAAAGGTTGTCCGTCGCCAAAAATCAGTAGCCAGTACCCCTGACAGCCTTAACACGGAATTCCCCTCTTCATTCCCACTTTTACTATAATACCCCTAATTTCATAGCAGTGCACTCGGCCGAGTACAGCAGAGTACTCGATCGAGTGAGTGGATCGAGTGCTCTCTGAGCTTAAACCCAGTCTTTGCTTGTGTGTCACTCGCGACCGAGTGGCTGGTGCACTCGACCGAGTGTACGGGTTCAGACCTTGCGTATCTCTCATATTTTGTCGAATAATATGTACTTGCTCTACCATCTCCTGAATCATCTCAGGTCCCAATACAACTGCATCACTTTTATCATCCCAGCACACAGGGCTCCTACACTTTCTCCCCTAAAGAGCTTTGAACGGTGCCATGCCAATACTAGCATGGTAACTATTATTATAAGAAAACTTAATTAAATCCAACCTCTATTCCGATGATCCACCGAACTCCAATACACATGCTTTGAATAGTTCTTTTCGTCTGACCATCTGTAGATGGATAAAATGCTGTACTCATCTTTAACTGGGTCCCCAACAATGATTGTAATTCTTGCCAAAACATAGAAATAAACCTCGAATCTCGATCAGAAACAATGTCTTTAGGCACACCATGAAGCTTCACCACATTCTTAATATAAGCCTTAGCCAACTCAGCCTTACTCCAGGTATCTTTCATGAGAATAAAGTGAGCTGACTTAGTCAAATGATCTACCACCACCCATATCATATTATTCCCTTTTCGAGTTCTTGGAAATCCAACAATAAAATCCATGAAAATGCTCTCCCATTTCCACTCAGGCACATCCAAAGATTGAACTTTACCTTGTAGTCTCTTATGCTCTCATTTCACCCTTTGATACACTAAGCATTTGGCAACAAACTCAGCTACTTCCTTATTTCTCTTAGGCCACCAAAATTCTTCTTTAGGTATTTATATAACTTACCACCTCCAGGATGAACAGAATATGGAGTAGAATGAGCTTTAGTTAAAATATTTCTCTTTAATTCCCCATTCTCAGGTATACACCACCTTCCCGCAAACCTTAGATTGTCATCTGGGTGAATATCGAACTTAGAATATGGCTCCTTACCCATAGCACTATTCACAACCTCACGCCATTTTTGAATTTTCAGGTCCTTGTTCTGCTTCTCCCTGATCTTAGCATATAACTCAGGCTCAATCGTCAAGTCTCCAATAGAATCACCTTTCTTAATCATCGAAATACCCATCTTCTCCACTTCTTCTTACAGTCTCACCCTCGACATGGCACTACATAAAGCATGGACAGATTTCCTACTCAATGCATCTGCCACCACATTTGCCTTCCCCTCATGGTAGGCTATCTCCATGTCATAATCTCCTATTAAATCCATCCACCTCTTTTGCCTCATGTAGCTCTCTCTGGGTATAAATATACTTTAGACTCTTGTGGTCGTAAAATACTTTAGAAGTAGATCCATAAAGGTAATAGCGCCACAACTTCAACGCAAACACCACTGCTCCCAATTCCAGGTCATGAGTTCGATAATTCTCCTTATACGGTTTCAGCTGCCTTGAGGCATAAGCTATCACCTTCCCATTCTGCATCAACACACAACCCATTCCATTCTTCGGCGCATCAATATACACTTCACAATTTTCACTTATTTCAGGTAAGGCTAGGATAAGAGCTGTAGTCAGGCGTTCCTTTAAAGTTTGAAATGCCTTCTCACAACTCTCATCCCACTTAAACCTGTTATCCTTCCTCATTAATGTTGTTATGGGCTTAGCTATTTTTGAGAAATCTTTTACAAACCTCCTATAGTAGCCAGCCAACCTTAAAAACCTCCAAATATCCCCTACATTCTTTGGCCTCTTCCACTTGGCAACAACTGAAATTTTACTTGGGTCCACAGACACCCCCTTTATAGACACCGCATGCCCCAAAAAGGCTACTTCTTCCAACCGAAACTCACACTTACTTAACTTGGCATAGAGATTATTCTCCCTCAACGTTTGCAATACAATCCTTAGATGCTTCTCATGCTCCTCCCTATCCTTAGAGTACACTAGGATACCATCGATAAAGACAACCACGAACTTATCCAAGTAGGGAATAAACACACGGTTCATTAAGTCCATGAAGACTGCCGGTGCATTAGTCAATCCAAATGGCATAACAATAAATTCCTAGTGTCCGTATATAGTCCTCAATGCAGTCTTAGGGATATATTCATTATTAATCCTTAATTGATGGTATCCCGACCTCAAATCAATATTAGAGAATACTCCCGCACCACTCAAATGGTCGAACAAATCATCAATCTGAGGTTAAGGGTACCGATTATTTACAATCACATTATTCAACTCCCTATAATCGATACACAATCTCATATTCCCATCCTTCTTCTTCACGAATAAGACAGGTGCACCCCAAGGTGACTCACTAGGTCTCACATAACCGTTATCCAACAATTCCTCCAATTTCTTTTTAAGCTCCTGCAACTCCTTAGGTCCCATCCTTTACGGTGCTTTAGAGATCGGTCCCGTCCCTGGTTTCAAGTCAATGCTAAAATCAATATCCCGCTGAGGAGGTAACCCTGGTATATCCTCTGGAAACACATCTTCAAAGTCCTTTACAACCTCAATGTCGCACGCCTTTAGCACCTCTTCCCTAAGTTCTCTCACATGATACATAATCAACTGTCCTTCCTTCCATATGCAATATTTTAGGGTAACAGTCGAGATAAGCTTCATCTTTGGTTTAATTACAAATCCTTTATAAGATACCCTTACACCCTTGGGTCACTTCAACGTAAAGTTCGTCTGGTGACAATCAATAAAGGCTCTATACCTTACCTGCTATTCCATTCCTAAGATCACTTTGAATCCTCCCAAGGGAAATTCAATTAAGTCAGAAAGAAATGTAAGCTCCCCGACTCTTATAGGTATGTCTTTATAGATTCGATTACAAGGTATAAGTTCTCCCGAGGGTATGGTCACAACATCTTTAATAACATCATAAACATCCAAACCTAAGGCTCTAGCATGCTCACTTGAAATAAAGGAATGGGTTGCCCTAGAATCAAACGACACAAAGTAGGCTTATAGTGAACAAGGAAGGTACCCGTGACAACATGAGCATCCTCCTCTTCTTCTTCCTTTCCCATCATGAATATCTTTCCACTACTCTTAGCTCCCCCTGACCATCTGACGCCGAACCATTTTGTTGATTTCCTCCATTCATTATCTTCTGAAATGAGCCACTCCTGTTGCCTTGATTATTATTGAAACGATTCTTGTTGGAATAGTTGTTGTTGTGGTAGGTCCTCATATAACTCCCACCTCCTGACCTCTGATTATTCCCATATTTCGATGTAGGTGTTCGAAAACCCCCACTCTGGTTCGTAATTGTTATAACCTCCTCCTTGGCCACTCAAATTAACTCTGCAGTCAATAACCTTATGACCAACCTTCCCACACCTGAAACAATGGATTATAATTGGCCCAGTTTGGCCCCCACTACCGTGGCCTGCCCCTCCTTCTGGCGCGCTATTCGAGAAATAGGAACGATATTGATTATAATTTTGCTTCTTGTTCCTAGCACTCTCACTTGTAGTCTCTGACCTCATTTTTTCACCATTCTCTTTCCTCTCTTCTTTCATCATATCTGCAATCTTTTCGGCGTGACCGGCCCACTGATAAACTTAATCAATGTCGCTTGGCTCACCAGCTGCAAGCCTCTTCTTGATATTGGCGGTCAATTACTTCTCAACCTTAGTGCTAGGATCTCAGGGGTAAAGTTCAGATTTGACAGGTACTCAACCAACTCCATAAACCTATTGTGGTATGTCTCTACTATCATATCCTCTGTCATCTTAAATGCGTCAAACTCCGCTCTCATTCTACTCCTAATATGTTTAGGAACGAAGGTAGCCATTATGACCTTCTTAAAACCTTACCACTTAACTTAGTCACTCCCATTGCTAGTAGCAGCCTCCCTGATGGCCTTCTTGTTACGAGTCCACCACAATCCAGCTTTTCCTTTCAAATAGAATGCACCTTGATCTACTTATAGCTCCTCTGGACAGTTCGGCTACTCAAAGATGTTATCAAACTCCCGACACCATTCTCCTAAAAGTGACGGCTCTCCCAACCCATCGTATTTGGTTGGATTATGCCTCAGAATCGTCACACTCATCTTTGATGGATCCGAAGTTAAATCTCCCGCCTTCAGTTCATCAGCTAAGGCCTCATTGGTAGCAATTAGACGATTAATCTTTTCCTGGGACATGGTAGCGGATTTTTTAGAGGCATGATTCTATAATGCAAAGTAACACACATAAGCTTCCGCTTAAGGAATGTGGCATAAAAGGTTTAAAACAAATTCCCTTCAACCAAAACAACGTGTGGTTGACTGGACAAGCCAAAGTATACTCAATCACTATAAAAGCCACGACCACCCACGGCCTCTCTCATCACCACGGCACCAAGCCGTGCCCACTCTTCCCCATCACAGATTATTAAAACGATAACTTCTATCGCTAAATAACAACACTAAACATGGTTTCACGGGGTCACATTTCGCATATCATAGACATGAAAGTTCTATTTCACATAAGAGATCATCCATCACTCAAAAACATCAAATTCATCATATAAATTATCATCCATGGCCATATTTTACAATAATAATCGACCAAATGTTTCATAGCATAACCAAATCAAACATTCCACCACCAAAATCATAACTATCCACATGGCCCAAGGCCACCTCATATCATCACCACAATACGTACCTTACTCCGCGTCCTGCAACAAGGTTAGAAATTTCTATCCTGAAGCTAAAAATTGACTTTTTAAGGACTCAGACACTTTCTTTTTAATCACCCCACTCGTAAATTTTCTCTCAAGGTAACTGGTTCAAAACTGAAAGGGCCAGAAGTTTGGTGTGAAGGGGCTCCTTACTCATCCCAAGCCTATTAGGGCTCCTAACAGTTTCTACCCGGTGTTCATTTTATTTGACACATCCTATATTCATTGTTATTCATTGGTTTTAGGCCAGAGGATCGTTCACTCTGATATCACTTTGTAACACCCCCATTTATTTAGGAGCCTTTACCAAGACATTCCCAATAAACAAGACTGTTACCATTTCAGATCAATGAGGCAGTGTATAACAAAGTATAGCAATCCAAAGAACTTAAGATGAATTAAATGTTAGATGATCTCATTACAACGTAACCAACATAAATTGAGTTATTAAATAATACATCACTCGCAGCGGAAAATAATAAATTATATAAAATAAATAAAGATTGTCTGAACTAAGTGAGCTAGATAATTAGGTAGACTCAGCCAATCATCCTCACGCATCCCAATGAGCTCCCAAGTCAGCTATCTCAAACCTGCCATCAATCTTGTCCCCAATAATGGTTCATCACAGGCCTTTACAGAATACACTGTCAGCCAAAAGGTTGAGTAGGATAAAATAAACAGTAGACAATATAACCTTAATGCACACATAATGTCAAATGCCAATACTAAACCACTGAGCTCAACCATTCACAATATGCACCAGAGACTTAAGCCTGGGGCCTTCCAAATAACCACTCACGAGATCCGCCAGATACTAAGCCTGGGGCAGTCCAATAATCATAATCCACATGCCTCACAATAAACCTCTCTTAATTCCACATAAAACATAGTAAAAATCACAAATAAGCCAAAGGCTAACTCATCCAACATCCAATGCTCATATCATAAATATAGCACATTAAAAACAATCTAACTGAGTGGTTTATCCTACCTTTCAGCTAATACGTCTTAGAAATTCCACGCAAAGCAATTAAAAGTATTCTACTTCAAATTCGCGACCTAAAACAATTAATAATAAATATATAATTACTAACCACATCATATCGTTTATTATTATTATTATATAATTACAATTCGTTAATTAGAAATTACGTAACTTAATTAATTAAACTCGATAACGAACTTACTAATTAAATCAATTACGAAACACTTAAGAACGCTCTCCCTCACCCGCAGCCAAACACAACCCGACAACCCGACAACACCACACATGACCACTCCCTCACACCCCAATCACCCGTGGTCAGTCCACCTACCACCACGGCAGCCCTGCCATCCACCACCCAACCGTCTATGCCTTACCATCACTCCAACACCACGTCCCCACCCACGGTTGATAAGCGGCCGCTGATAGGCTATCGCACACCTATGCAAAAATACCCTAGCGGTACAACACAAGAAATGTAGTATGTAGGGGCCGAATCCACAGAGAGCTTGGTTGTTGTTCTAATTGAATTGGTATGGGTAGATTTCTATCTAAGTCGATCTCGGGTTTTGTAAATTGTGGTTTGGGTATAAAACTATAAATAAAACTGTAAATAAAACAATATGTAAATAAGATGTAAC
>VHZZ01016095.1:0-20640 GCA_009801015.1 Silene noctiflora
CACGAAACAAGGGAAATAGTAGCATAAACTACTCAAATGAGCTCTGAAATGCGTGTAAAATGAGGTGTAAAACATCATATATTAGACACGCATCATTTATGAGTTTTGTTTCCATGGTTGAAAATCAATTTGTAAAACGTGTTAAAATTGTTCGTAGTGATAATGGCACAGAATTTAATCATATGGCAGACTAATTTTTTAAGACGAGTGTATTATTTCAAACTTCTTTCGTTGGCACACCTCAGCAAAACGGTCGTGTCAAACGTAAACACCGTCATATTTTAAATGTTGCTCGGTCTCTTATGTTTCAAGATAATCTCCCTATTTCCTTTTAGGCTGAGTGTGCTTTGCTTGCTGCCTATTTGATTAATCGTACGCCATCTCCCCTCCTTCACAATAAGACCCCGTATGAAATCTTATTCGGCTTCGCTCCCTCTTATGTTAACCTTTGTGTGTTTGGTTGCTTATGTTTTGTTCCCAACCAACATATTAAGGGTGATAAGTTTGCTCGTCGGAGTCGTAAGTGTATCTTTGTCGGGTATCCTCACAATAAGAAGGGATGAAAAGTTTATTATCTGGCCACCGGGAATGTGTTTGTTTCTCGGGATGTTCACTTTTATGATATATTTTTTTATGCTGACCCAACTCCTGCTTCTTTACCGGTTGCGCCTGTTTTGCCTTCTTTTGAGGATGATGTTTCGGTTGCTAGTATGGTTGAACGGAGGCCTGTCACGGGTACTTCTCCCAAGGGGGGTCTGATGCCGAGGGTCCATCAGATGAGGGTGTTGGTGAGGTGGTTGTTTATGAGGGGGTTGGGTTCGATAATGGTGAAAGAGGGGACGGGGACAAGGTCGATACTACGGGTGATACTAGTCAGGTTGCTAAGTGTGGTCATGGTAAGTGACTCAAATTTCCACCTTCTCGATTACGTGATTTTGTTGTTGACACCACTGGTACTTCCGGCGAGAACTCGCTCTCGCCTCCTAGCCCACCTCGCTCTCCATCCTCAGGTACTACTCCTTATGCCCTTGCAAATTATATTAATTTCCAGAATTTTTTGACTCGACATAAACGTTTTCTTGTAGCTATAATCGCAGGTGTTGAACCTCCTACCTTCCGTGTAGCTATTACTAATCCTGCTTGGTGCAAAGCTATGCAAGATGAAATTGTCGCACTTAGAAATAATGGCACTTGGGAACTTACTGATCTTTCTACAAATAATAAAGCTCTAGGTTGTCGTTGGGTTAACAAAATCAAATATAACTCAGACGGTACTATTGGATGTTACAAGGCTTGGCTGGTTATTTTTGTTAATCATCAGGTGGAAGGCATTGACTACGGTGAGACTTTTGCATCTGTTGTTAAAATGGTGACCATACGAGCTTTTTTTGTTATGGCTGCTGTTAAAAAATGGGAACTTCATCAGATGGACGTGCATAATGCTTTCTTGCACGACGACTTGACTTAGGAGGTTTATATAAAGCTCCCACCGGGTTTCAGCAAGGGTAAAGATGGTAAAGTGTGTCAGTTGCGGAAATCGTTGTATGATCTTCGTCAGGCACCGAGGTGTTGGTTTGCCAAATTAAGCGCCGCCTGACGTACATATGGGTTTGTTCAATACTATTCAGATTACTCTTTATTCAGCTTGTCTAAAGGAGAGGTATGTCTTCATGTTTTGTTATATGTCGATGATCTTGTATAGCTGGGAATGACTCGGCTGCCATTTCTTCGTTTAAGTCTTATCTTGGTCGATGTTTCCATACGAAAGATTTGGGCACCTTAAAATATTTCTTGGGAATAGAAGTTGCCCGGAGTTCGGCTGGAATATTTTTGAGTTAGCGGAAATATGCCCTTGACATTATCTCTGAAATGGGTCTTTTGGGTGCCAAACACGCCATTTCTCCTATAGAACAGCATCACTCGCTCGTCCTAGCTAAGGAGGCTATCCTTGATGACGTCGAGGCTTGTCGACGGTTGGTTGGTCGTCTTGTTTATCTTGTTGTTACTCGGCCTGATCTTTCTTATGTCGTACACATTTTATCTCAGTTTTTACAACAACCGCGTCAAGAGCATATGGACGCAGCTCTTCGCGTGGTATGCTACCTTAAAGGTAGGTCAGGCCAAGGGATCTTGTTGGGGTCTACTAATGATTTTTCTATTTCTGGCTGGTGTGATTCATATTGGGCAAGTTGTCCTTTAACTCAGCGTTCTGTTTCCGGTTGGATTGTCTTCCTTGGCAACTCTCCCATCTCGTAGAAGACCAAGAAGTAACATACGATCTCCTGCTCTTCTACTGAAGCTGAATATCGTTCTATGGCCTTTGTCCTCTGTGAATTGATGCTTATGGGTTTGCTTGGTAGTTTGGATGTGTCTCCATCTCGTCCGATGCGACTCTTTTGTAACAGTCAGTCAGTTCTACAAATTGCTCAAAATCCAGTCTTTCATGAGCACGCAAAACACATTGAAGTGGACTGTCATTTTATTCGTGAAACTATTTCTGACGGTTTGGTTGTTCCTTCTCATGTGTCTACTACTGATCAACTTGTCAATATTTTCACTAAAGCCTTAGGCTCGGTTCCCTTTGATTTATTACTCCGCAAACTGGGCATTCTTAATCTTCATGCTTCAATTTGAGAAGGGGGGGTATTAGGTCGTCTTTGATGTATTGTGGGCTTTGACCCAATTTGGATTGTATTTATATTCCCATTCATATTAATGAGAAGAAAACACACAAATTACACACAAAACGTTTAACAACCTTATTAGATTAAAACTCGAGCTCAATCCAAAAAAAATAAAAGTTTAAGATTGAGCTGATGTTAGTCTAGTTGTTATTTTCCATTCTTAATTTCTTTTTAAAATCTAATGACGACGAAAATATAATAAAAATAAATATTATTATAAAAATAAATATAATTATGAAAAAGCAAATTGAAGTATAATTTTAAAATATAATTATGAAACATTTATATTATATTTTAAAATTATACTTTGGAGCCTCATAATTAAATTAATTAGAATATTAACATTAAATAGGAAAAAAATAAAAATAAAAATAAATGAGCACAAGCTAACTTATGGTTTCGGCCTTACTCAAATCCAGTTCGGCTCAAATTTTTTCCAACTTTATCAAGCTGGAACATGAAAGAAAATTCCAGCTCAAAATCGAATTTGCCGCGAATAGAAACCGGACCAAATTGTTTTAGATCTGGTCTTTGGTTCCTTGTTTTTAACATTCGATCGTCTGCAAGAGTAGTTTATTTAGGGTTGAAAAGAAAGGGCTAAAGTTTATGATTTTCTTGACTAATGTTTGATAATTTTGAATTGAATATTTTATTAACTCAATAGTGATCGTGTAAATTAAACAATAGTTCAAGTTTATTTGATTTAATAAAACTATAATTTAACTAGATTTCAAGCCCGTGCGTTGCACGGGTAGCCAAATAATGTTTTGTTTTTAAGCGAGTTTGTGAAAAATGTAAGTAGATAATGTATTTATGTATCGACATTTAAAGTCATTTTGGTATATTTCGTCACTAATATACTCGATAAATAATTATTACTCTCACCTTTGAAAAAAAAATAGGACGAAAATAGAAAAATGAAGGAAGTAGAATATGATGTAACTACTGCATTTTTATCCTTATTCCACTTTTAACCCCCCATAAACATAAAAATATGTGCTCTGAGTCCTTGTATCGTTATATAGAAATATGAGACCAATCAAGATACTATCTTCTAAATTAAAGTAGTTGTATTTTATATAGGTTATGTATTCCCCTTGTTTGAATTTTTAGAAATCAATGTATACGTTGAATTTCCTATTTACATGGAAAATTTCATTATCATATCGTATACTCTGTATAAAGTGTACATGTACCATATTGTTAGCGCCTAAATATGATTGGGTACTATATTTATTATTTTAAGGGCAATTGGGCCTAAAGAATAAGGTACGACATATTGGGCCTAGATTACAATGGTACATAAACTCTAAAGATGAAGCCCAAGGCGGGATTAATAATAATGCAGCCTTATAGCAAGCGCTAAGGAGAGAAAGGATCCAGGGGCGCTGAGCGGTTATCTAACCGCTCCTCTCCCACTAAGTGGTAGTTCACTGGATGACTGCCTATATAAGGAGACGTTCATCCAACAAGCAAGGGACAACTCAAGCATCAACAACAACTACAACTTATTCTATCCTTAGATCTTAGTCTTAGATTAGTTTCGCAGTAGAAGTAGCACGGCGGTGCCCATCCAATCATGGAGATATTTCGCCATCTATCCCTTAGTTTGTAATTTAGCTTGTCACTGTCCACAAGAATCCCTTGTGAGGACTTTAGTTTGTGTTGTGTTATTGGTTTTTMTTGATATATAAGTATCATTGGAAATTCTTGTGTTTTAGTTGGTAAATTCACCATCGAAAGTGTTAAATTACGACAAGTAATTTAACATTAATTAGATTACGCATCTACAATCGTGGCTCGAACCCTTACATATAAGGATAGATCGCAAAGTGTAGGAGGGTAGTTACGACCTCCAAAGTACCTAGAGGTACCAATCTTGTTTCACACAAACAAGTTTTTGGCGACCACGGTGGGAGGATTAATACAAATTGATCCTTCCAACGTAATAAAACTCATATATAAGTGGGAATGTACTCAACTAGATCTAAATCTAGAATGAGAGAAGCGGACGATCTCAGTAAAGGGCAGAACGCTCAAACTGAAAATATATCCTTACGAAAAATGTCTAGCAATGATTCATTGGAGATTACCCATGAAAGGAACTTGGAAAGCCCTCGTTCTAGGTCTACTCCTGATGATGAATTTCTTAATGACACATCAAGAATATGATCATGAGAGAAGTGTGTCATATGACATAGATGACGCCAATAAACGTTATCGACGTAAACTACATAAGAAATATGTAGGATCTTTCAATAATGTAATAATTGAAGTTAGAGAAGCCATGAGAAATGATTTTCATGAGCATTATCGACCTCTAACCCAAGAAAATGCTAGAGTTTTCACAAATATTGTGAAATCAATTGTTGAAAACCTTGAGGATAATTAATCAAGGGAATTAGTAAGGATACTACAAGAGATGAAAAGTATCTTAACCGCTACACAAAGGGTTCTATCGCGAGATATCGCCCATGAAGTTGTAAGCCAATTAGAACCATTAATAGTTAAACATAATAGCTTGAATGAGCGGTTGTGTCGATTATTGGATGATAGATTCCAAGAAATGCACGAATAAACAATGGAGAACATATTAGGGGCGATCCTAGAACTATTAACCTTGAATTTAGTGAGCCTAGATCACGAAATCCTTTACCTACTCAGTCTAGAGCATATGAAACGTCATTCGAACGACCCGGTGCTCAAAACCGGACGTTTGAATATGGTGAGTCATCAAGGCATTTTGGCAATACTCAAAATGTATATGGTCCTTAGCGTCGTGTGTCTGTTGAACGAGGTGTTGATTATGATGATACTCGTTCACTAGGGCTAACGTTAGATACCATTAGGATGTCACTGCATCAAAGTGGCTATCCTACCTCAAGCGCTCAACCCGTACCAGGGAATGGGGGGCTAGACCCTCCATTAGGTTATCCAATGAGAAATAACCGCGCACAACCTCCACCATTCGTGAGTGATTGGATAGGCAATAGGTGAACCTCAGAGCCTCAGGATTCCAGATATCAGGCGCATGTTGGTAATGGTACTAGACACAATGATCCATATTTCCACGGGCAAAACCTTAGCCAGGCGGGCCGTAACAATCCCTATGCAAGAGCAGGAGGGAACCCAGGGAACCCATTTTATCAATATCCCCCTGATCAATTTCCTGATCAAAGACAAGCCTATGGCGCTATTCCGATGCCATTTATGGCGTAGGTTGAACATATGATAGAAAATTATATGAACGCCGAAAATCAGAGAAACCAACGGATTCGTCATAAGAAGTCGTATCCTGAGTAGGTAGATAGACAATATCCATATCAACCAGGTTATAAGATTCCAGATTTCACTTTATTCTCCGGTGATGGAGATGTGTCAATAATGGAACACTTAACCCGGTTCATTATTCAGTGTAGAGAGGCTGCGGATAATGATTATTTAAAATTAAGATTATTCCCCAGTTCATTGACTAAAACCGCATTTAGTTGGTATGTTAATTTAGCACCCAATTTGATACCAGATTGGGAGGCGATGAAGAGTCAATTCCATAACCACTTCACTAGGATAGATCCTGGTATAACTATTAGTGATTTAACTAGAATCCAACAAAAAACAAGAGAATCTGTTGACGAGTACTTAAATAGATTTAAAAACGCCAAGATTAGGTGTTATTTGAATCTACCAGAGGGAGAATTCATAAGCATTGCTCAAGATGGCTTAGCGATTCCGTTTCGGAAGCGTTTTGACGGGATCATCTTTAGGAATTTTATAGAACTTACTGAGTCAGTAACTAAGTATAAGCAAGTATTGGGTGAAGAAATTTAGCAATGACATAAGGCGTTCAACTTTATGAACTTTGAAGAAGAGGAAGACTTTTGCGAAATAAATATCGCAGAAATTCCGAAATGACCTCTTTTTCAATGTGCACCTTTAAAGCGCAAAGAGATCTCTGCTAATAGAGATATGAAAAATACTAAAAAACGCCTCTATACGTTTGATATAACTAAAGGAGAGGAAATTTTTAGGCATTTACATGCGAATAACATTATTAAAATAAAAGAGAATCATAAGGAAAAACTTTTTGTTTATGGCATAATTCTCTGTCCCATACTACAAATAATTGTTTTGTATTTCGAAATACATTGCAGGATTTGATTGATAATGGTCATATTTTGTTTTCAAGTGGGGATAGTGTCAAGACCGATGATGATCCTTTCTCAGTGTTGAATTTCGAATGTAATATGTTTGACTTTTCTAAATCAGCTATTTCTGCTGACGATTTGCAGAAGGAGCGAGCACAACGCTTGTTCGATCACCTTATAGACCAGCGTTTGTTGGTTTTCCCAAAGGTGAATAATGTTGAGATGGAGTGGATTTTCAAGTGGCATATGACCGAACTCCATACTACTGACAAGTGTCAGGCCTTTCGGGCTTTCGTGACCAAGCTGGTTCAGAAAGGGAAACTTTCCCTTCTTCCAATTGATGAAGAAGCCTTAGATCTAGCAGGGAAAGACAAAATTATGGAAGTTGTGAAAGAAAAATCTGGCAAGACAGATGAAGGTACAACTTCCAAGTCCTATAAGGATGTGTTAGAGGCGGATCCATCTCATGCGCGCCTGGTTCAATGCATGAAGAACCTTCGAAGAAATATGTGCTTCGGATGTGCTGATATGTTACACTTTGAGCTTGTTCGAATTCGAGCCATACCAAATGATCCTAAATGGGTTCCGTCTTACCAACGTCGACGAATGAAGAGAATTCGAGATTTGGAGAGTGGCAGTTCAAGCAAGGGGCCAAAAGGGATGCAAGTATTGGGCACTATAAGGAAGCCGCTGGAGGAATTGAAGAATCAACTCAATATCCCTACGCAAAAAGTGGTAACCAAAAATCAAAAGAAGAAGCATGCTAAGGCGCTGGCAGCAAATGCTCGAGCCAAAGTTAAAATGCAATTGATGCAAGAAGCTATGGTGGTGGATATCAGGGTCCAAGACCAAGAGGCATTAATGAAAAGTGAAATCGACAAAAGTGTTGAGGCTTGTGTTGACGTCATTGATAAGCTAAGTGAATAGCTCTCTCTCTCTCTTTTTCTTTCTCTCTCTTAAAAGGTCTTAAAGATGAGACCACCAAGAAGGTCTTTTGAGCCAATGTGTCGCTATGAAAGTGGTTTGATGGCTACAGATAAACAACGATTTGCCCGAGATTTGATGAAAGAAAAGCTACCATTTCTTTCAGCGGCTTCCCAGATTAGATCAGCCACAATCGGGGAAGAGCTCCATGAAACTTTGGGGAAGAGGGATATTATGAAGAAGATATTCTTCAGAGTTCCCATTCATTCAAAGATGGCAATGACAAGAACATGTCAGCGCTAGGCATGGGTGTTTGCTTGATCCATAAAGTCCAAAAGTAAGTTGGGCTTATGAATCAAGCCTGATTCAGGTGCCGGATACGGTACAACATGGAAAATAAAAACCATGCGGAATGGAAGACTGATAACCCTAAATTATGGGTGTACATGATTCCGGAATTATGAGGAAAAATAACTTTATCACGCAGAGTTCCGGGTCAAGCCGTCAGAGGGAGACAGCGAATCGAATCCTATGGTGATTAGCAGTTCCGAGGTAAATGAAGATGAAGATGAAGTTTAACAATCTAGTTCATAAAATCGAGAAGTTACAGATTCCATCGAGGATGACGGTTCCCAAACGACTATTAAATGTAACCTTTGGAAGTACTTTTGGATAAATACACTCCTTATTCATTTAAGGAAAATGATTGGAGTCAGTTCTAGCATTTATGAAGTGGAGAAGGTGCGTTCAGATCGTGTTCGTGTGCGGCATACAAAGGGGCAATAAGACTGGAAGCATCAAGATGGTTAAACTTCTAGGACGTGTATAAGAACCTAGGGGTCCTTGGGCAGAACATGAGCACTGTTTTATTTTCACAAAATAAAATTGGAAGTTAGAAAGCTAAATGGGGTCAAGCTTAAGGAAACGATCAAGACATGATTATGAAGCAAAGGACTTGCAACCTTGTCAAGAAGATAAAGAGTATTCGAATTCCTTGTTTTTATTGGGATCTAACGAAGCGCTGATGGTTCTCCAAATTTTCTCTAAGATAGGGTAGAAGAACTTAGTAGTCTGTTCTACAGTATGCAAAGCATGGCATCAATGGATAGTTAACTGGGATTTTTGGCAGAAAAAACCCAAATTGAAGAAGACGTGTCCTGCTCAAAGTTCAGCGTCTAGAGGTTTGACTTCATTAAACTTCTAGACGCTGGGGGGGGGGGGTATTTGTTACCGCCTAAATATGATAGGTTACTATATTTATTATTTTAAGGGAAATTGGGCCTAAACAATAAGGGACGACATATTGGGCCGGATTACAATGGTCCATTAACTCTAAAGATAAAGTCCAAGGCAGGATTAATAATAATGAAGCCTTATATCATGCGCTAATGAGAGAAAGGATCCAGGGGCGCTGAGCGGTTATCTAACCGCTCCCCCACTAAGTGGTAGTTCACTGGATGACAACCTATATAAGGAGACGTTCATCCAACAAGCAAGGGACAACTCAAACATCAATAACAACTACAACTTATTCTATGCTTAGATCTTAGTCTTAGATTAGTTTAGCAGTAGAAGTAGCACGGCGGTGCCCATCCAATCATGGAGGTATTTCGCCATCTATGCCTTAGTTTGTAATTTAGCTTGTCACTGTCCACAAGAATCCCTTGTGAGGACTTTAGTTTGTGTTGTGTTATTTTTTTTTCTTGATATATAAGTATCATTGGAAATTCTTGTGTTTTAGTTGGTAAATTCACCATCGAAAGTGTTAAATTACGACAAGTAATTTAACATTAATTAGATTACGCATCTACAACCGTGGCTCGAACCCTTACATACAAGGATAGATCACAAAGTGTAGGAGGGTAGTTACGACCTCCAAAGTACCTAAAGGTACTAATCTTGTTTCACACAAACACATATACTTTATGAGTCTTTGTACCCACATGCCCATATCTTCCATCTAGTCTTAATTTACTATTGGAAAACAAAATTATACTCCAATTTTATAAACTTAAAGTAAATCTTATTGGTGACTCGACAAATTACTATTGTAAACTCTTTCAATCTCATTCATTTATTTACGTATTATTTTAAGAGTATTTTAATCAAATGTACATAAAAGATTAAGACATATATAAAGAGAGAGTCGCATTCCATGTCTCAATATGATTACTATAAACATGATGATGGATTAATTTATATGCAAGTTAAAAGTACCCGATGAAGTTGTGATGTGGGTTACATCCCTAAAAGGGAAAAACCTCGAGGTACAAAACTATCAAGACAAGATATGACTTACAAAGAGGTATATACAAAATGATTAGGCATGTCTTCAGCTACATACTATTGGAATCTATTAGAATGTGAGAGAATTAAAATTAGCATTCATTCATTTGGTACTACATTACTTTACATTACATCCCATAAAAAAATGAAGTACCCATAATTTTTTTTAAAGAGCCTTTCCATATTGACAATTTATCATTGCTGCTAAATCAGAAACAATTCACATGCACTATTTACATTAAATAACATGATATTTAATGTTTAATTCTCAACCTAGATCAAATTGTGAACACACATACCTATTTAGAGAAGTAAAAGAAGATATTTCTGCTTAATAAAACGGTTTTCAATGTGAGCGGTTTTATAAAAATGGACGTCTCATAATAAAAGACTCTGTGACACAATAACTATTGAATCCTATTTTGATTTAGTCATAATATTGATCAAACTCGAAGTGTCAATATACTTGGAAAAAAACAAATAAATTGAAGTCATATCAAATTAAAGTGAACCTATAACATTAATCCTACATAATAATTTGATCATTTCATGCTTGATAGAATCGCTCACATTGGCAGAGACCGTTACACACTATCTTGAATCGATAGTTCTTAGAAAAGCCAGCTGATCAACAAGAAAAAAAGAAACAAAAGAGAATTATGGTTGAGTTCAAAATAACATAATCTAGCTAAAAAGTTGATAAATGCAATCTTATTAGCAAATTAGCAAATGTGTATGACACAGACATAAACATAAATGCATAACTCTATTCAATGTTGGGAAAGGTTTAGAGTGAATTGCTTATATAGTCAATGCTCGAGGTTAATGGTTGCAAGGACTCTCAAAATTATTTGGTTGATTGTAGCAAAAAGTCCTAATCTACCCCAAATTCCACAAATCTCTGCAATTAACGGGTTAACACTCTTTAAATTCTTAACTTAACTATAATAATTTTTTTTTTTTTATGTAAATTTATATCATAAATATCAAAAAAAAATTATCTTTAAATTATTTATATTATTATGTAATTTGGAAAAGTTGGACTCTCCCTCGTCTAAAAAAACTCTCTTTTATATATATACATTGATTTTATATATACTTCATACGTCCAATTATTTGTTTATAT
This sequence comes from Silene noctiflora, assembly GCA_009801015.1. Lineage (NCBI taxonomy): Eukaryota > Viridiplantae > Streptophyta > Magnoliopsida > Caryophyllales > Caryophyllaceae > Silene > Silene noctiflora. The sequence continues at coordinate 11,166 of VHZZ01016095.1, forward strand.
TTTTATTCTTTATGAGAAATATTGTAATCGAAGGTAAACAAATGGATGAAGTTGAGGGACTGGCAACATCAATCTTAGTTTTCGGTCCATTTTGGTCAAAACAAACCGAGTTTGACCAAAATTTTGGGTTCGTTTTCGGTCTAGGTTTAAAATTTTGAGATTCAGTAAAAGTCCAACTACATTATTTCGACGATTTTTGGGTTGGTCTGCATACATCTATGATCAACCGATGCTCACTCTTAATCAATAGTCATCCTTCATAAACAAAAAATAAAGTATTTTATAAGAATGTCTTATGATAAGACCAACTCAATAAACAATAATTTGAAATGTAGCTATTATGTTTATTTAGTTTGATAACCTTTTACTTAATAATGATATTAATCAAAATATAGAAGTTTTTTCATTAAATGATACTTCACTCATTCCTTTTTTATTGTCCCCTTTTCCTTCGAATTTTATCCCACGATAATTATACCCTTTCTAAATTTAGGGGGCGTTTAGTAGGAGAAAGGGAAAGAGAATGAAATCAAGAAAGGGAAATATGGGGTAAGGTATAGTTTTTTCACACATGACTCTCAATTCGCCTATCTTACAACTCCCTTTCACTACTACAGCTAATTTATATATTGCCTGCATCTTTGGGCATTCGTCAATCTAAGATCAAATTAWCRGTCAAAATCAGAAATTTAGTCCAACTACAGCAGATCCTTGTCAAAATCAGAAATTCAGTCCAACTTTGCAAAGAAAACAAGGAGAGAAAGAAGAATAAATGGGAAAAAGATAGAGAATATGAAATATGAYGGYAAGTCACAGGTAATTTAYGTAACCTTTTGATGAAGGGTTAAGTAATAATAATAATTGGAATTGGAATCTTCAAGTTTGTTTTATAGAATGATGATTTTGTTTGTTTATAGAATAATTGGAATTGAAATATGACGGCAAGCCAGTAAAATAAATGATGATTTTGTTTGTTTTATAGAATTAAAAACCAAATCCAGTACTTTGCACAATAACAACCCTAAATCAGAAAAATTGAACAATAAATAATTTACATAAGCAATAAATTAAAATTAAAAAACGAAAAATAAAATGATGAATTTTTTAGAGAGAAAAGAGGACAAACATTAAACAGAGAGAAAAAATAAATGAGAGCAGCGGCCGGAGTAAGCAAACCAGCGACGGCGACCGGCGATGAGCGGCGTCGGTGAGCAGCGGCAGTGAACAGTGGAGGAGCAGCAAGTCGTTTATGTTGGTTTAATGAAGGGAGATAATGAGATGGGGGTAAAGAAGGGAATGAAATTCTAAACCTTGGGGGGCAGTGGTATCAGTTTAAAATATTTAGGAGGTTTGTTAATAGGATAGATGGGTAAAGGGTATCATTAATTTGCTAAACCAAACAAAAACAAAGGGAATTATCAGTCCTCATTCTCTTACCCTTTCCTAATACCCCTCAACCAAACGCCCCCTTAGTAAAGAAAAATTTTAATTATCCACCCTGATAACTAACTACCATCATAACTTTCATAAAACCAATATCTCAACTCTTCTTTAAATTAAGGATAAAGTTGGTAGTTACTCTTTCATGTACGTCTTTTACTCAATTATTGACATTTTTTCATAAGATGGACATATACTACCCTTAGCTTTTGTATACCCTCCCTAATTAGAATCCACCAATCAACCATCCCCAACTACCCTTTCCAACCACCGTGTCTCCACCCCTAATCAGTCAACCATCCAACTACTCTCACTCGTCAAAAAGAGTCCATCGTGCGTCGAAAACAACCCTCCACTCACAAAACCACCTATCCCCACCACAAATATCCGCCGTGACTTGAAGACATATTAATTATGTTAATTGATTTGTAAATTTTCTTATTGAAAGTAAAATTAAAGACGCATGGCATCCTATCATACATTTAATTGTTTTGTAGATATGTTAATTGCGGCAATTGATTTGTAGATTTTCTTATTAAAAGTACTACTTTGTATTTTTTACTCCAAAAATCATTTACCCTTATTGTTAGAGGTGTGGCCCGTGTGGGTGTTGTGTTGTTAACGTTAGCACCAATACTGGCGACTGGAAGGTCAGGGCGGGCGGGGGAGGTTAGGTACGGACGATGGTGGAAGGGGGGTGGTGGTTGGATAACGGTACGGGCGGTGGTTGGATAACGGTACGGGCGGTGGTTGAAAGGCGGGGGGATAAATTCCAATACATATTAAAATGAGAAAAAATTGAAATTGAAATGAGAAGGTTAAAGTAGGAAAGAATGTCCATAATTGAATAAATAGTGTATATAAAAAAATTTAATTTATTTTCGCACTTCATATTTTACTCATTACAGTACTTTTTGTCGCAAAAATTCCATTTACACGCTCCTCGATTATCTAACATTTGTCCATTCTCTCTCATCCCACGATCTACTCCGCAACCTACTCCGACACCGCTGCATCCCGAAACTATCTACCACCTGACAAACCACCACTGCCCTTCACTCCTCCTTCGACGCATCCAACCTTTCAGACCCAAACCCACTGCAACATCCAAACCTATCACACTAAAACGACCCTCCCAACCTGACACTACCACCGTGCATCCAGGAAACGCCCCAAGAAGGACCAATCTTGGCCCACCGACGATGCCTCCTATTTTCTAAGGCTGGATGAATGCGTCGTATTCGAATCCTCCATTGTTTCTCGGTCGTTTTCCTTCACTAGCTCTACGTTTTCTCATGAATTAATTATTTCAATCGATTTAGTTTTTGCATTTTCTATGTTTACACAAAAAAAAAATTAAAAAAGAAACATCAATCTCTCGTCAATTGATAGGTGCACGATCAATACATATTCAACAATAGACAATCGAAAACGAAAGCCGTTGACATGGAATTGAGAATTAGCGCGTCGATCGAGGATGAGGAAGCAAAAACATATGGAGTAGTTGAGCAGGGGTGATCAGGCAACGAGGTTTTGGTTGGCGGTAGCGCCGTAGCGGTGGTTGAACGTTGTCGTGTTGGAGTGTTGTACAATAACGTGATTTTTTTTTCTTTTGTTAGAATTTTCTCAATATAGGACAACAAGAGAGAGAGGAAGGGGAAATGAGAAGGGCAAAATAGTCCAAAGCGTACTACAATGAAAAAAATGTGTACTGCGAAAAACAACACTTTAAAAAAATAGCATCCTATAAAAAATAAAAATGGGATGGAAGTCTGAAAGGAGTGTCTAGTTGTAAGATGACTTTTCAAGAAAGTTGTTGTAACAACAAAATAAAAGTCCAATGAAATGTGCTTTATCCTCTAGACAATGAAATGGAAGGAAGTCCATAGCCTTGAGTAATTGGCCCAACCAACAGCCGCTGTTTTGTGATCGTTTTCAATATCCACGGACTTGCTTATTGGGTTCACTTGCTCTGTACGGACTATTATTTGGGCTTCGCACGGCTTCGTAGGTTGATCATACGTAAATCCTCCACCCAATCGCTAATCGTTGACACATTACTCCGAATCGTCCATAATATTTAAAGAAGTTTCCAAATTACCCCTTCTAACCAAACATTTTAATCAAACTATTAACAAATAATTTAATCGACAAATCGAAAGTGACAACTAATATTGATTTGAGAGGACGTATTATATCCACCTAGCATGATTGTATGTTTATGCTTATTCTTTACCAGCGGTGGAGCTAGGGGGGTTAGCAAGGGTACTCGCCCCGCTGACGGATGAGAATCGCAGAGGTTTTAGATAAAAATTTATAAATTTTTTCGAGTTCCCTTTATAACATTACCCGTTCTCCCCCGCTGGGTTCAATTTCTGGCTCCACTATTGCGACTGCCATGGTCTGCTCCTCTTATATTTGCGTTCGATTTACTCATATTTGCTTAGTGTAGATAATCAATCAACCAACCTGAATAAACGTAAACCGACAAAAATAGTATTTCTTAATGAAAATAGTACCAACTAAAGTGTGTTAACCATTAACTTGAAAACAACCCAACCTAAAATGACCCTTCCCCGAAAAGTGACCCGACTCAACCGAAAGTTACCCAACAACAAGCCACCCGAAATAACCCGACCAAATCCAAATATATAACAAACTTGAAATGATTTGACTTATTCTAACCCAACTCGATCGATCCATTTACCACCTCTACTCGCAAGTGGTATTTTTCATTTTATTTTTCACATATTTTTGGTACTCCTATGAATGAAAATAAAGAGCAAGATATTTTAGACGCGGGAAGAGAAAGTACCAAGGTGCTTCTTTTTTTCCTCTTTCCAGTTTATCTCTTTGACATTTCGTCTGAACATGCTGAGCTCATCCTAGTTATATTAATTATTTTTATTTTTCACAGACTAACTCACCTCGTCTCTTACTTCCTAGATTCTCTGCATATACAAGCTCCTCCAAATCAACCTCCCAAGAAGTACCTGTATCTCTGCAACTCTGTAACATACAACCAATTTTCCATGTGGGTCCCAGCTTCTTTAAAAAAATTGACCCAAAAAACTTGATCATATTTTCCAAGAACTCAGTTCATCCCCCAAAATATACTTGTTCCATTCATCAGATCAATACTATGTATTCTTCACTTTAAATTCACTATTTTTCAACCCTCAATTACTCGGTTATACTAATTCAATAAGATAAGATGTCTTCTCATGTTATAAGGGTTGTTGTTGCATATATGTTTTGTGCTGCGTTTTTACAAGGTTGTTATTCCGATTCGAGACGATCTCGGATCTCAGTTAGCAGTAATTTGGAGTCAACTGCTGTTTTTCCTGTTAATGGCAATGTTTATCCATCTGGGTATGCTCTACTTTTGCACGATTCATTTGCTTTTGTAATTTTACTGGTTTTCCTGTTAATGCCAATTTGCGGGATCCCTTGAGGTACCGGGGTAATGTTGTTGCTGCTGTTGTTGTTCCCGTTAATGCCAATGTTTTCCCATCTGGGTGTCTTTATTTTTGCTGCAATTCAATTGCATTAATTTGATTTCATGTTGGATAGAACTTTAAGCATGTGTTTGGATTGAGAGATTTGGAGGGAAAAGAAAGGGAGGGAGAGTAAGGGATTTAAAATCCTTTGTTTGGATAGCAAATAAGTGTGGAGGGAAATGGAGGGGGAGAGATTTGGAGGGATTCATTTCCCCTCCTCCAAAGCAAATCAAAATCTCTCCATAATAGGCAAGATTTGGAAGGAAATTGTATCCAAACACCTACATCCCATTTGCCCTCCCCTTCCCTTACCTTCCTTTCTCTTCCCTCCTTCCCCCTCCCCTCCCTTTCCTTTCACTTTTGCTATCCAAACACACCCTAAATTTGAATGTGTTTTATTGGTAATTGGGTATTTGAGTGATTTGGACTTGTTGAATTCATTGATTTGAATTCTAGTCGATATTAGTTTTGATAGTGGTGATTGACTAAGTTAATTTGATCACAATTCTGATTATGTTAAGATTGGTTTCTATAATTAGGTTATGTGGGTAGTTGGCCAATTCAGGAATGATACAATGTAGCCTTTTTAAATTTCTGTACTGATATGTTCAGCTCTTCAGCATGCTGGTTTTCCTGTTAATGCTTAGATTTGAGATGCTTGAAACAACCTACGGGAGGTCTATATCGCGGTTGGGAGATTTTTGAAATAGAATGTTGCAGAAACATCTGATGTGAACAATTGCTTCATGTAATTTATTTTAGAGTAGCACTGAATTAAGTCATGTGAAACATTGATGTTAATAGCATTGATCTTTCTCATTCTCTAACCTTTTTTTCCAACACTTGTAGAATTCGAGCTCTTTTGAATTGAACTTAATAGCATTGATGAGATATTTATATGTTGTTTATTTTCACATACTTGTAGGTATTTCTACACAACCCTAAAACTGGGTGAACCTGCTAAACCTTATGATTTCGATATAGATACCGGTAGTGACCTTACTTGGGTAAATTGTGATGCTCCTTGTGTAAATTGTCCAAAGGTACTTACTCATTACTCGAATTTGATCAGTTAATTCAAGAAAACCTCTTGCTCTATTTTTAATATCTATTATTGCAGAGTCCTCACCAACCATACAAACCTCGAAACAATGCTCTCACTTGTGGGGAATCATTGTGTGGCTTTTTGCAACGTCCTCTCAATGACCCCTGCCTGAACCCTGGTGACCAGTGCGACTATGAAATAGAGTATGCTGATCATGGTTCATCGTATGGTGTAGTGGTGAAAGATAGGTTTTTCCTCGAGTTCTTAAATGGTTCCACCGGGAATCCTCCTATAGCATTTGGGTAAGCCAATACTTCTATCCTTTTTCCTCCTCCATGCTCTTATCAATTTTATGTGGGTAACAGTTTTAAAGCGAAACAGCCCTTCTTTGTTTACGATTTAGTAGACCATTTAGTCTATGTCAATTCCTTAATCTTGCATGTTAATGTGCTCATTATTCTAGTTAAATTTAAATATAATAAATTCTTGCTGTTCTCACAGTTGTGGCTATGATCAAGACTTGTCCGCTGCAACTAACCCTCCTTTCGTGGATGGGGTGCTTGGGCTTGCAAGTAAAAAATCTAGTATTTTGTCGCAACTTTATGACTTGAAGATGGTCAGAAATGTTTTTGGTCACTGCTTTAGCAGTAAAGGAGGAGGGTACCTTTTCTTTGGAGACAAAATAGTTCCTTCTGAAACTATATGGGTGCCAATGTCAAAAATCCGCATTGGGTAATCATCCTTTGTTTGTTGTGCAACTTTCTTTTGATCATTCTGCAAATTTTTTATTCTCACAATGAAAATATTTTGTAGGAACTATTACTCCATAGGACCTGCCGAATTGCTTTTCAGTGGGAAAAATGTTTTGAAAACTGGTTTGTCCTTTGTCCTTGATAGTGGGAGTACTTACACTTACCTTAATCGTCAAGTTTACGAAGCTACGATATCTATGGTAGGAAACCGACAATGAGTTTTTTGATTTTTTAGGATTTAATATAATATTGGAACTTCTTCTTATTTTTCGTATTTCTCTCTTTTTTCTCTTAGATAAAGAAAAATATTGATGGCAAGGGTTTGAAAATGGCTCCAGAAGATAAAACTCTTCCCTTGTGTTGGAAAGGGAGTAAACCCTATAAATCCATTGCTGATGTACAAAAGTTTTTCCAGCCATTATCATTGCGTTTTTCAAAGGCGAAAAATGCAATGATGGAAATGCCTCCCGAAACTTATCTTATTATAAGTGTGAGTATTAATCTTATACAGTTTCTTTGATGTGCGAACACATAAGAAAAAACATAATCCCATATCTGATCTTGGTGTTATATAGAAAAATGGCAATGTATGCTTGGGAATTCTGGATGGTTCAGAGGCTGAGCTTGGGAACCTCAATGTTCTTGGAGGTTCGGCTTTGTATAAATACAACTTAAATTAGTGAAACTCTTGTTTGTTATTATTTTAAGCTTGATTCATGTTATTTACAGATGTTTCAATGTTGAACAAGATGGTGATTTATGACAATGAGAAAAATCAGATCGGGTGGACTACAACAAACTGCAATAGCCTTCCAAAGCTGTGATAGTTTCTTTTCTTTTTTCTGAATTTGGGAAAAGCATTCTCATATGAGAATTCTCATTGTTTTTCCTGTTCATTAACAGAGATTTTTCTGTCTGGAAAGGTCACTACAATGAGCTATAGACAAGTGAGCTAGTGACGAAAAAAAGCGCGGACTTATACATCGCTGCTGATTTTGCTGGCCAGTTGAAACGATGCAATATGAGTATTGTTTTATTGTTCACTCAATAAGTTTAAGGGGAATGGTGTAGATGTAAATAATTATGGCTACATATATATGTATAAATTATTAATTATTGAATTTAAAAGTGGTTCTTTGTGAAGCCTTTTTTCTTTTCTATGTTTCGGGAACGCAAGTCTTTTACATAATCAACTCAATATGAAAAGCAAGCCTTTGTCCCAAAATTCATGCTCTTTATTATATAGGATATATGTACATACAGCAATTTGATTACTTGATTACTAATTGTTTTTAGATCCACTTCAGTATTTCTTATTCATTTAACAAAATGGTTTGCGAGCAAAAATGGAAACTCTTTGTATGCTGCTCAAACTTGTAGCCCTCTAGCTCACAGATTCAACACACTAATGGGAGGCTTTACCTTAATGTTCATGTGATATTTTTGGTTATTGGTCTTTACTGTACTACGAGAGTTGATGCGTAGTCATTTGATTTTGCTTGTTACAGTTGTGTTTCTAGACTCCCACAAAGTTATGTCTCTAAAACTTATCAATTTTAGCAAGAAATTGAAGTGTTCCAACCGACTCGACTAAAGGATTGTTTGACGTTATCGATAAAGAGGATATCCTGTGAATTAAGAACCATTACCCTAAATGCTTGGCTGGTCAAAAGACATGTACTAATCACATTCGAATCAAATGTGGTGCATCCTGGAAAGAGAACCTTGCACTTGTGCGAGATTGATTATGTTTAGTGAAACACAAATTCTCATTTGTGCCGGAAGGTATCCGTCACAAGGAGAAGACGGGCCAAATACGTACCATATTACCTACAAATGAGCTGGATACTAGAGCAAGTGGATTTGGTGCTCAACATATTATATTGTTATTGGGGGACAAGCACTATTCACTGCATTAAATGCATATTGCCACATGCATGGAATACACAACCCATATCACACCAATATCACCTCAAAATGAGAAAGTAACCCTACCTCCATGCCAAAATTTTCTCCTCCAAAATAATTCTGTGAATTCAAATCTCAAACCTAATCTTCATCAAATTTGTATCAAAAATTCATGAAATCTGAAGCTCAATCCTCAGCAATAATAAAAAATTCATCAAAATCACATTAAGGTCACCCAAAAAAAAATAAACGTGCTTGACACGACAATGGAGGATCAAACATGCATGGGTCCTACGCAAATAGTAGACGATGGAATTGTGGTTGATAATACGGCAATGGAGGATGAAATTGTTGATGTTCAGGACGAGGACTGTCTATTGGTTAATGGTAATGATGAAGCGTTTGTGGCGATGTTGATGAGTAAAGGTTTGTTTATTCTCTTTAAAAGTTGTCGTTTTTATTGATTCGATTTAGGTGAACAATACGAATCGGTGTATATATTTGCAATTTGGTATCCAAATTTTTAGGGGTATTTGTAACACCCCAATTATTCGGCCAAGACAATTGAAGGGTTACGATCTCGGTTGTCCGAGGTAGTGATTCCAAAACTCCAATCAAAGAACATTTTATTAAAAATTAATGTTTAATGATTTACACAAAAGAAATATACAATACACAAATAATGAAATACAACTCGACTAGGTCTAAATCATCTACCTAGTAACTATATACTCGACTCCAAGTCCATAGCGCGGCCCGAATCCCGATCATGCTATATATAAACCTGTAAATAAACTGCTCCCCATATGATCGGAAATATCATATGGATC
>VHZZ01016099.1:9333-19837 GCA_009801015.1 Silene noctiflora
TAGTTGACTATTGGGGTTTGTTCCTCTAGGTGTGACCGAAAGGGGTCAGTTGATCACCGCCGTCATACGACAATAACGTCAAACTCTAGTTAGCCGAACGTTATCGATTTACGTTAATCAACTGACGAGGATCATAAAAATAAATATCCTTATTGTATTCCTTTAATTAGATTTATTATGTAATCGCACTATTGTGGAGAACACCTACTCCAACACATTGGACCTACACCTAACTCCAAAAACAAGACCAAGTTATGGGACAGTAATGCCTATTGCTAATATCACAGTGGTAATGGACACGATACGGATATGTGCTAGAAGCTCAAGCATTTGATCCAAGATATGTTTGATAGTGGGGAACTCCTTCTCTCAGCTATTAACCAGAAAGATGGCTTGGTCGATCCTCATGGATAAACCGTTCCAGCAAAACGAGAAACCCTCTTCGATTGTTCTCCACCTGTCATTCAAAGTAATCAAGACGGGGTGCTCAAATGGTTCAACGATCAAGACCAGACATTCAAGGCACCAAATGCTGAAAAAGAATCCTTCAAAGATAACAATTATGATTATGAGTCTGGATCTAAGATCGAGTCATAGTCTACGTCCGAGTCTTAAGATTTCTTTCCCATATTTTTTCTAGTATATGTTATTTGTTTTCATTTCCATTTCCTAGTGACAACCTGGGGTCTATCCCACGAGTCATGTTCTCTCAAGTCTACGTTAAATAAATTCATCAATAAAAGTACAATTTTCAATCCGCTTATCATTCTATCTTTTCCTTACCATTTCCTATGACAATAAGAGTTGGCTTGAGACATTTTAAAACAACAAAACATACCAAGTCAATGTGAGTATACTGAAATTCCATTTCCTTCTGAGTTGTGGAAGATCTGAAACTCCGTGTCCACTTTCTTTACCTATTCCATGTCTGGTAGTAGAAACCTCGCTATAACCCAGTTTAAGACGAGCATATCTCAAGAAATTCTAGGACGAATCTAGACTGTCTCCTTTATTAATAATCCATGACGGAAGGCAAGCCCATTCCCCACACTACATAACCTGTTTACTAAAGACCAACCTATTCCACATAAAATGTTTTAGTCTGACCCAAATCTGTGATAGCAAGTCATCATCAAATTAAAAGGCAGATCCAAGACAAACAAGTCGCTAGACAAAGGCTCAATGAAGCAAAGTCAATGCCAATATCAAAAGACAAAGTCCAAAGCAAACCAAAGGGATAGTGTCCGAAACTAAGCTAGATAGATTCTGGACAAAAAATCTGAATCCGAAGTCTGAATCAAGAACTAGCCTAAAATCAAACTCCAATATTCAATGGTAGAACCTGAAGCCGAAGATGTCAAATGGTCATCTAGCACCGCCATATAGCCTACCGCACACCCTATGTCCTTCTCGAGACCGTTACAGGGAGATAGTTAAGAATTTTGAGAATCATCTCAACTTTGTCACATATACCCAACCTTTAGGGGCCAAGATGTGGAAACTTGATCCCACGTCATTTAACCTACAATTTTTGTGCTTAGGCTACATCAAGCCCGAGACCCCATTTCCAAGCCACATTACAAGCCATAACCACATCAAGCCTTAACTCTACAAAAACAAGCTTCAGAGATTGTTGATTCAAAGCTTCTTACTTCCAAGCTCTACACTCCAAAATATCGAAGCCATTTTCACCTTGACCCAGTCACGGAGTCTTCAAATACTTTTCTACCCGGAACAGGACATACCTAATTCACCCTTAGGGTCCTTCTTTTGATTTTCCTCACATGACAAGGAATTTTTTGTATTAACCTACCTTACTTCTTTGGTCTATGATCAGGGGGGAATTATCTCAAATAGATTCTTCAAGTCACCTAAAGGAATATTCCATCGTGATCCATGAACTTTAAGGCCCTAACAGCTAGCTTAGGCACACACTCAGAACTCCAATGTGGTTTGATTTCACTCTACGTGAATAAGTAGACAGTCCTTCAACAAGTACAAAACCACACATTCATCAACTTTCGACCTCAATATCGACCTTTCAACCATCCTAAATGTTATAACCACCCATTTTACCTCTCTATTCTGGGGTCTCCTTCTTTAGGTCGTCGCCCAGTTTCCTTTCACCAAATACCCGAGTCTTGTTCTAATCCTGGGGGCTACTCCACCCTTCCTTTATTTCTCCCTTTATTCTCGAATCTCATTTGAGTCAAGCTAATGCTCGGTTCGGACAATGATAATGGTCTTAGCTCGATTCTCCAAGTCATCATGCCTCACTACAGCAAACAGTGGCGAAAGATATCCAAGTAAATAGCTGATCCATGGCTTATGCCATACCTTTATACGTCCCTATCACTGGCATATCCTCTATCTTGGGAACTGATACGCGTTGTCGCCCATATTTTTCTAGGATTGCGCATACTTAGGCAAAATCTGTCGGAGTCGTACCCATGTCGCGTCAAAAATAAGTCTGTATTACCTACGTCAGTCTATCTACCTGTGTCTGTCAGTCTATGTCGTATCGGTCATCTGTCTAAAGCCCATTGGGAATGCAAAACGCATTACAAGCAACATATTTAACCTTTAAGCAAGTTTTGTTAAAGAAAGTGTTTCCAAAACTTATTTATTCCCTTCCATGAGATCACGTGTTAATTGCTTAAATGCTTATGCATTTTTTTCCTGTTAGATTGTTTGTGTGGCGACTAACCATGCAGGAATTATAAGCTCGCTCCAACTAGGGGCTTCACCCGAGCCCTCAGTCTCTCCAGCAACATCCAAAGGCTATAAAGCTATACTCCCCAGTGGCAGTCAAGTCTATGTCAAGATGTTCCCTAACAGTTTTCCCCGTAAATGCTGAAGGTTTTTCCATGATGATCAAGATGTTCCCAACCGTCGATATACTCCCTAGCGGATTGCATTTCCTCAGCGAGAGTTTACTGTAGGCCTACAACCCCTTGCACTTCTTGATACTCCCCAGCGAATCGGAATCCCCCAGCGAGAGTCCACTGCAGGTCTACAGCCTTTGTACTTCTCGATAAAACAAAGTTCACTTGAGACCATCGCATGCTAAATTCTATCCTTGGCGGTTCCCACCAACATTCTGCCTATTCCCCACAGAGTTTGATAGAAGCTTACCTCCATCCTTCAGATCTTTCAGAAGCTTACCTTACGACTTTAGATCCTTCAACCTTCAAAATCATCAATTGAAATAATTCAGATAACCCCTCGGATAATTCGAATCCCTCAAACGACCCTTTATCAAGATAACCTTCAGATAGCCCATTATATGTTCTTCAAAAATTCTCTTCATCTACGTGTCATCCATTCAGAGGGTTTCCCTCCATCCTTCCTTTCAGAGGTATACTTCAGAGTTGTTCTTCAGTGAAGTTAATAAGTTTCTTCAGAAGCCTTGTCACCCTTAATGCCTTCAGACACCAAGTTTTCTTCAGACAAATAAGTTTTGTCAAAGCCCCTTTCAGTCACGTTTCACCCAGGGGTGTTTTAGGTATGATTTCTTCTTATGGCTGGCAAGCTTCTTCACATAGTCTATTGGACATTAAACGAACCTCCCTGGAAGTCGGCAGACTCTAAAATGTTCCCGACGTTAGGATTTTGGTTTAGTACCCTTGAACCACCTCGCGTCACCATAGAATCCAGGTTGTTATCTTCGATTGACCTTTGGGATATACTTTGACTTTAGCCTTGTCGAAGCCTTAGTCAAAGTGGGGGCTTTGTAGATACCTCGTTTCTACACCCTTCGCAAAACACCCAGTGATGATTAGGCGACATATTTAATATATGAAGCGATAATATGACATCTCATTAATTCGTCGACAAATAATGCCTAAATAGTCGTGTCAACCCCTTTATTGTCATCTACGTGCCAATACGGTCGTTTTGACAGTAATTTGAGTGCATTTGGAGTCCGGGTCAAAAACTATCTTCATTTCTTAGAAACCGTCTTCATTTTCTCAAAAATGGTCTCAAATCTGAGTCGGGATATTTCTAGAAGTCCTAAATAATTCTAAATATTATAAAATTTCGAAAATATCATTTTTTGATGGAATAAGGAAAACAAATACTTTCCAAACTCTGAAAACGCGTAAAATCTTTGATGTTGAAGGAGAAACAGCTCCACGAGAGACCGCAACATCTGTTGCGCCTCTTCCTGGGCTTGATTCCTACAGTATTCAAATATTTCCGGATTTATTTGCGTATTTAAATTCTTCCAAAACTCTCAGCTCGTGAATAGTATAAATAGAGACCTCCGCCTCACATATTTTTCACGCAATTGTCTGCCCCTTCTCTTCTCTCTTTGCATTTTAAGACCACGTGCTTTTTCTACGAAGCCTATATGCTTGAGGATTCTAGACCACGTAAGCCTAGATCATTCTAGGTACCACTTTGGACACTACACCTCAATTAACCTAATTAATTAATCGTTTTTTCTTAAAGACTTTTCAAGGGCATCTTCATTACATCGAGTCGAATTAGTCAATTTCGTTTCGTAAACATGTAAGCCTGAGGGTGTAAAATCCTATTTGTATTTTATTTTATGTATTTATAATCATGTAAGAGTTTACGCCATAAACATGCTTTCAAATCATAGTTTTTTAACCTTTTTTTACGAATTAGCAGGGAAAGAATGTCGAGAAGAAATGTACGAGCAGTTGTGCCTTCTGGAACAACTGCATCATCTGCTGCGCCTCTTCCAGAGGCTGTTTATCTGCTGTTTCTCTTCTTCTTCTTTTTCTTCTTCCTTGAGTACCAATTGTTTCGTCCCTCGTGTTTTATTACGTTTTCTTTCATAATTTCAAGTTTATCAAATTATTTTATTTTATTGTTCGGCATAAATCTCTTATGATCAATATTTATGGGTTTTTAACATTTATTTCAAACCCGGATTTTTAATGGTTCGATCATCCGATATCAAATCCTTAAGATTGGTCTTTTGTATATAATTCCCGCTTTATGACAATGGTTCGATCTGTTAAATCGCTTTAATTCGAGTCTAATATCCATAATACACCTAAATTAATCAATGAACGATAACAACCCATGAGTCTGACTTTCACAGTCAGAGTCCAAATCGAGAATAGTCGCACAAGGTGATGTGCCTCTTCCAGAGGACGCATCATGTGTTGCTCCTCTTCCAGAGGACGCATCATGTGATGCGCCTGTTATGTGTTGGCTTCTACCTCCAAACTAGTCTCGTTCCGACTTAGTTATTCTAATTAGTTTATAGTTAACTATTATCCGTATTATCACTATTTCAACGTGTTTAATATTCTTTTATTATACTTTCTTTTATTTCCTAAACCCTTTTAAAGCGTATTTATGACATAGATTCATTTATCCTTTTGTAATCTTATTTCCTTATATTTTATCCATTTTGCAGGATTTATTTATATGGCTTATTCACTTATACTGAATGTAAACAACCATCTTGACTTAATTACTCATTAAATTTATGTGTTAACCGACTTAGTTTAATTCACATGTTCGGACTAATCAATTACGTGTTGCATTGCATGCATATAACGAACAACATATCAAGTATGAATGACCTTCCCTAATCATTAGTAGAGGCCGCTATCGAGGTGGGCGGGATTAGATGTTCTCATAAGAGCTTCGGGTGACGAGTTTATTGGCATCGCGAGAGTCATTCTAGACATGGAATGCTAAGGGTCACGAGTTTCTTAGTGTTATGTCATTATTTTATGTCTTGGCATGATACAAAGTATTCTAACGGATCCAATTATCCACAAAAATTGGTGGCAATTCCACAAATGCAGGCTTATTCAAACTATTCACCGGTTTCAATGCCTTTCAAATTGGTAATGGCCCATGACGTGCTTTGTCAACACAAAGTTCCGTGGGAGAAGTGTCGCCGCCTCAAACTCTCCAACGCATGGGTGCGCGTGGCGCGGGTGGCCTTTGTCCACAGATACCTGGAGTAAAGCTGAGTTAGCTTAGGCCTATTGGAGGAATGTGGTGAAATTACATAGGATTCCTAAGGATATCGTGTCAGATAGATATTCGACTTTCATATCTATGTTTTGGAAGGAGGTGCAAGATTCTTTGGGAACACAATTGAAGATGAGTACAACATTTCATCCTGCGAAGGATGGTCAAAAGGAGCGAACTATCCAGACACTAGAAGACATGCTTCGGTCTTCTATCCTAGACTTTTGAGTGTCTTGGGAGGAGAAGCTGGATTTTATCGAATTCTGTTAATAATAGCTATCATGCCAGTATTGGCATGGCTTCTTTTGAGGCTTTGTATGAATGGAGGTGTAGGAGTCCCGGTTACTGGGATAATAGTGCTGAGAGGATGGTGGTGGGGCCTAAAATGATCTAAGAGATGATTGAATAGGTTCAAGTACTTAGGCAGAATATGAAAGCTGCACAAGATCGCCAGAAAAGTAATGCTGACTTGAGAAGATATGAGATTGAGTCCAATGTTGGTGATAAGATTTTGCTTTAAGTATTACCAATGAAGTGAGTCATGAGATTTGGGAAGCGTGGAAAGCTTATTCAGAAGTATGTGGGACCATATGATATTATTAATAAAGTTGGAGAGGTGGCATACCGTCTTGCACTACCTCCAGCCTTAGCAAGAGTCCATAATGTGTTTCACGTGTCTCAGCTGAGGAAATATGTAAGTGACCCGTCACATGTGCTAGAAATTGAGAATATTGAGCTGAGGATTAGATGACCTATGAAGAAATCCTTAGAGAGATTTTGGACACCGAGGTTCACAAGACAGGGTATGGTGAGGTGTCTTTATTGAAGGTGCTATGGTCTAATCATGAGGTAGAGGAAGCTACATGGGAGACGGAAGTCTTTATACACGAGAAGTATCCTCATCTTTTAGTTTAGGTATTTATATGGTTATGAAGATTTAACGTTGTTTTAGGAGGGTGTAATGAAAAACACCGTTTAAATTCAGTTATTTGTGCGGTAATTTGGTGAAGTGTCAACCGTACTAGTATTGGGTGAACTTCAGGACGAAGTTCATTTGAAGGGGGAAAAACTGTAATACCCTTAATTTTTATAAAGGCTTAATTGACATTTTATATTTTATTTTGTATTTTATTATGAGTTGGGATTAATAAGTGAGACGGTTTAAAAAAAGAGAAAAAAAAAAAAAAACAACAACGAAACATATGTGTACACACATAGTAGTATACACAAAAAACTTATACCACATAGAGAACGAAATAAAAAAATGGAAAGAGAAAGGAGAAGCAGAAGAATGACGCAGGAAGAAGAGAAGAGAAACAATGGGTTTTAATTGTTTTGTGAAATGTTTTTTCTAGCTTATTCATCCTAATTCTTATGTAGACTAACCTTATTCCTTTTATTCAATCATTAGCTTAGTTACTGTTGTATTTGGCTCAATTTTATGGAACCCTAGAAATCGAATTTAGGGGTTTTAATTATAATTGTTTACACAGTTTTATATGTTGTGATTGACCATAGATGGGTGGGTTTTAGCCTATATTGTGGTTGTTGAACCGGGTATTTTGGGGTGGTGGTTCTCAATTGTTATACCGTCTTATACATCGTCCTAATACCGTTTTATACATCGTTGTATGGGTGTATCGGATGTTAGTTGTGGGTGTAATCGTAGGTGTGTGTGTGTGTTGGGGTAGGTCGGATGTATTTGTGAAAGAAGTCGATTGACTTGTGTAGTAGCTGGCTATCGATCAACACGATGGGTGTGTCGATCGACAGGATGGGTGTGTCGATCAACTTTCACTTGTTGGGGGCTGACCTTTTTGGTTTCCATAATTATAATACTTCTATACTGAATTTAGTTAGGTTAGTCGAGTAAATTTAATAACGTCTTACATTTAGATTAGTTAGTAATCGTATGTTATTTTTTTTAGGTGACGGCTTTGTTGAGGAAGCGTTAGTTTTAGTGCGTGATTGCTGAGCTTGGATTTGCTAAAGGTAGGATACCTAGTCAACACTTGTATGCAGGGTTTACTGTATGTTATTTGGGTGCCTTGTTGTAATTGACTTGCTGCATGCTGAGTTACTTGGTGTGGCTTCTAGCTGTGTATGTGTTAAATGCATATTTGGTGGTTATTTGTCATCCTTATAAGCATATTGACATGACACTGATAGTTTGAAATTGAGTTATAATTTATCATATCATTGCATCTCGCTTGATTATCATTAATTATAAAGGAACTTAACATTGTGGTTAGCATTCAAATTTATTGTGGCATATTCTAATTGAATCGAATTGGTATTGATATTGTTTGGCAACATGGTTGAGAGATGAGATGATTTTGTATAGGCCAGGCATGGGGATAAGGAAGAGTCGTGGACCTTGGACGTATAGGACAAGCAGGGCACAATGTAAGGAGTTAGCCTTGGACCAGGTGTAGCATGTCCACATGGTGTGGTTGAGCTTCGGCTGAGAGCCTTGGCAACAGACTACTTATGACTTTTATTATTGAGATAGTGGCAGTGTGACAGGACATTTATTTCGTTGTTTATATTGTGTTATTTTCACATCGTCTATTTATTTTATTTAAGATCATGAGGTTGACTTGAGTATGTGTTGTGTGTCTTAAAATATCTGTTTTCGTCATGGGAACAGATTAATAACAGTTATAGCTGCTGATTGTTAGCTGGATTGGACTGGGGCGATGACTACAGATGTGTCTAGAGATCACTTAGTTATTCAGACATTTATTATTTATAAAACATACTCATTTTATTCCGCTGCGAGTTTCGTATTAGTATTCTTTAAACAGTTGATTACATGTAATAAGGCCTTTATCATAGTTTATTCAGTTAACTTGGTTTATTTGAAGTACCTTTTGGTTGTTTTGTCTTTTATATTACTACCTCAGGCAACTGAGATGGTAACACCGTCTTTTATTCGGAATTTCCTCCCTTAAGGCTTCTAACTAAACGGGGGTGTTACAGAGTATCCTAGAACTCGACCAAGTGGGGATATCTATGATGTTGGCAGTAGCTACTAGTTGTGACCACTCGACCAAGCGGAGTAGGCGCTTGACCGAGTGGGGCTTACTCGACCGAGTACTCCTGGTACTCGACCGAGTACGTTTTTTATGATATGTTGATTTGCTATTGGTCATTACCACTCGACCGAGAAGGTTGGGGACTCAACTGAGTGGGTGGAACTCGACCGAGTAATTTTGGTACTCAACCGATTGTGTTTTTGGTTGATCTTCTGATCTGCTAATGGAGTCTGAGACTCGGCCGAGTATTTTATACACTCGACAGAGTGGTCTGTACTTGAGCGAGTACCTCCGTGTACTCGACTGAGTACCTGTTTGGTGGATGTGATTTTATTTTGAGCCGTAGGCTATGTACCTACATTTATCTTGGTTTTTGAAGCTTAAAATGACGCAAAAGTAATCTGCCTCTTACATTTAGACTGCATAGATGAGCCTAAATTAGATCTCTCGGATGATCGATCAGCAAGAGGCGCTAACTGAGGCCTTAAAGAATGTAAAGAAGGGGAAGTAAGTAGTTATGGATGCCTCCAAAATGAGCCCCACTATTCCTACCACTTATGAGGGCACCGATGAGCCCAAGGTGTCCGATAACTGGCATCGGGAGATGGAGAGTGTGTTGGAAGTTGTCAATTGTCCAAAGGATATGAGGGTGGAGCAGGCTGCGTTATACCTAAGAGATGAATCTGGAGTATGGTGGCACTGTGAAAGGGAAACCGCACGCGAGTACTACAAGAGATTGGGTAAGGCCGCGATTCCTTGGGCTGAGTTAAAAAAGGCTATGAGTTCTCACTTTGTTCCGGATCATGTCCGTACTAAGATGAGGGCCGAGTTTAATACTTTTGCAATAACTGATAACATGACTGTGGCTGAGTACTGTCACAAATTTAATGAGCAGTTGCGCTATGCGGAGGACATGGAGCTGAGTCTAGCTCTCTGTTTCGAGAAGGGGCCGTCACTGAGGATTCTGGAGAGGCTACCTGCTGGGGTAATCTTTCATCTGACCGAGGTTTATGAGAGAGCGGATCATGCGGAGATGCTGGTGGATATGGCCAAAGAGGCTAAGGACAAAGGAGGTAAGAAGAGAAAGGCTGAGAGCGAGAGTTGTAACCAGTCTAACTTCAAGTATGGTAACCACAACTAGCCTAGAGTTTACTCCAAAGGGTCAAGTTTTAGTGGGGGATCTCGTTTCGGAGGGAGTGGAGTTCAGTGCTCTAGTGATAACTCTACCTTGCACTGCTTCAATTGTGCGGGAAAGGCGACAAGCGATTTGACTGTAAGAGTGCTGAGGGGGGAGACTTCCTGCGATGTTATCATGGTAACCTATTCTTAGGAACCGAGTTAGAGTATTGCATGTAACAGGCCTTCTGGATCATGGAACAGTCAGGTTGGTGAAAGCAACAACAACAATGGTGGCTATAACCATAAAAATGTTGGAGTGCGTGTCCTCAACAATAGTGCGTTCACGATGACGGTTTAAATATCGTTATCATAATCTCGAT
>VHZZ01016107.1:16219-33860 GCA_009801015.1 Silene noctiflora
GTCTTCAAGATTCTCACCTAAACAACAAACTAGACTAAATTAGACAAGAATTCGGGACTATAGAGAGGGACACGAAATTCCAAGTAGTCCAAGATAAGACTTTTCTTACTTAGGAAGATGAAGGATGAAGAGAGGAGAATAATGGCGCAAACGACACTCGAAAAGGACTAAAAACGAAGGAGTTATGAGGATTTTAGTGCTGAATTGGAGAAGGAGTAACAATGGTGAAGGAAGTTGTTGTTTATGCTGAGAAAATGAATGTAGGAGATGAATAATATGGGTTTATAAGAGGAGATGATTGGTTTATGGGCTCAACTCTTGTCTAGGCCCAAATTACTCTAAAGTGAGTTGAAAACAGTTAAAAACTCGTCTTAAGGCTACCAAACACTCGAGACGGTCCACAATATTGTAATTATAAATATTACACTCAAATATATATATTTTACTGAAAATAAATTTAAATATAACTTGTTTCAATTAAATTATTAAGTTACTTTTAAAACCGTAAATTGAAAATTGCAGGTGTTACAGATTGAACTTGTAAGCATTGGGACCTATCTTCGCAAGGATCTCAAAAGGACCCTGTACCCTACGCATTAGCTTGTTTTTTTGTTTTATCAGGGAACCTTTCCTTCCTCAAGTGCAACAAAACCAGGTCACCAGGCTGGAATTCTCTTGCTTTCTTAGGACCCTTCCTTGCCTTATACCCAGCATTGGCCTTCTCAATCTGTTTCCTGACCTGAGCATGAATCTACTACATCTGTTCCACCCTTCTCTTGGCATCATAGTCAACTGAACCTCTCTTGACTGAAGTAGGTCAGTTGGCATCAAAGGATTCTCACCATTGACCACTTCAAATAGACTCTTTCTTGTACTGCATGAGGGAGCTCTATTGAATGCGAATTATGCAGCAGCTAATTTCAAGTCTCAGTCCTTTAAGGACTTAGCCACAGTGCATCTTAGTATTCTCCCAAGGGTCTTGTTGCTCACCTATGTTTGCCTATCTTTCTGCGGATGATAAGAAGTGCTAAGTAAGAGCTTGATTTTAAGCAACTTCCATAGGGTCCTCCAGAAATGACTCATGAACTTTACATCTCTGTTTGAGAATATAGACCTTGGCACTCCATGCAACTTAACAATTTATTTAATGTAGAGCTCTACAACACTCATAGAATCCTCAGTTTTGGTACAGGAGATGAAATCTGCCCTCTTACTAAACCTGTCAACCACCACCATGATTGAATCTTTGCCTCTCTGAGTTTTTGGCAAGGCCATGATGAAGTCCATGCTCACATCCTCCTGAGGCATGTGAGGGACTGGCAGTGGAGTATAAGGGCTAGCCTGAAATTGACACTTGGACTGTTGATAAACTGCACACCTCCTCCGAATATCTTACACATCTCCTAACATTTTAGGCCAGTAACACTAATCTTGTAGGATCTCCATAGGTCTTCTGAACACCAAAATGACCATCTAGGCCATTATCATGAGCTTCTCTTATCAGAAGACCTCTATAGGCCCCCTTTGGAATACACAACTTGTTTCTCAGAAAGAGATAGCCATTCTGCAGCAGATATCTGCTCCCCTTCTTAACTTGACCTGACTGTTGTAAGGTCCATTCTTCCTTGAACTCAGGATCTTTATAGTATAAATCTTTCATTGCCTCAAACCCTAGGACCCTCTGCTCCATGAAGCTGATCATTACATACCTCATAGACAAAGCATCAGCCACCACATTTGCCTTTCTCTGGATGAATTTGCTGGAGAATGAGAATGATTGCAGAAATTCAACCCACTTAGCATGTCTAGGGTTCAGTTTGTGCTGCCCATTAATGTACTTGAGAGCTTCATGATCTGAATGGAGGACAAATGGCCATGGTTTCAAATAGTGACCCCAATGATTCAGAGCCCTAACAATGGCATAAAATTCTTTATCATATGTTGAGTAATTCAACTTAGCACCATTCAATTTTTCACTGAAGAAGGCCACAAGTTTAGGCCCTTGGATCAAGACAGCTCCAATGCCAACTCCACTGGTATCACAATTCACCTCAAATAACTTATTAAAATATGGAATATTTAAAATGGGAGAGTTGCATAATAATTATTTAATTTTTCCAAAGGCAATCTCAGCCTTTTCACTCCATTTAAATTCTATTTTCGTCATGCATTCTATAATAGGAGCCATAATTGAGCCGAAATTCTGAATAAATCTCCTACAAATGGAGGTCAAGGCATGAAAACTTCTGACTTCAGTAATTTTCTTAGGAGTAGGCCAAGTTTTAATAGCTTCACTTTTTGGTCTATGTTTGGTCTAGAATATTATCGTCCATTCATCACCCTCTCTTATTCTAACATGGTGATTGCCTTGCCTAAGGTCTAACTTAGAGAACACCTTGGCTCCACTGAGCTCATCCAATATATCATCTAGCCTAGGAATTGAGAATCTATACTTGACAGTGGTATGGTTGATGGCTCTACTGTTAGTACACATCCACCAAGTTCCGTCCTTCTTTGGAATAAGAAGTGCAGAGACTGCACAAGGACTCAATGACTCCCTAACAAACCCCTTGTGCATCAATTCACCCACTTATTTCTGCAATTCCTATGTGGCTTTTGGATCATTTCTGTAAGAAGCTTTGTTAGACAGGATAACACTTGGTATGAGGTCTATCTGATGCTCAATCCCTCTGAGTGGTGGCAAACCACTAGGAAACTCTGCAGGGAACACATCACGGTATTGATCTAACAACCTTATTACTGCAGCAGGTATGGGCAAGCCTACTTCTTCTGTTATTCCCTTACCAAGGAGGATAAGGATGATCTCCCTACTGTTCAGCTCCTAGACTAGCTCTGACTCTCCAATCATGAGAATCTTCTTAGACTGTTCATTCAGGCTTCGTGGGGTTGTGTATTTCAAAGCTGGTGGCAATGGGGCAAGTGTAATATTTTTCTTTCTGAACTTGAAGGAGTAAGTATTCTCCCTTCCATGGTGCACACAATCTCTATCCAACTCCCACGGTCTAGCAAGTAACATGTGACAAGAATCGATTGGTAGAACATCACACAACACCTCATCTGAATACTCCTTCCCAATTAAAAATGTCACCCAGCACTGCTTATCAACTCTCACTTTATCTCCTATGTTGAGCCATCCCAGATTATAAGGTTGAGCGTGGTTTACAGTTGGTAGGTTCAGTTTCTCATTCAGGGTTGTTTAGGCAACATTTGTTAAACTCCCTCCATTAATAATGAGGTTACAGGCCCTCTCCTTGATAGTACATCTTGATCTGAATATCTGTTGCCTCTGATCAATTTCTAGGGGTTGTGGTTGGGCATGCATTACTCTCCATGTGACCAAGTTCAGACTTGAGTCTAGTGTAACAACCATCTCTGTCTCCTCAGCCTCCTCATTGGCCTCAACCTCAAACTCCTCTCCCTCATCACAGACTAGAATCTCATCCTCTCCCCATTGAACAACTTACATGGTACTTAGGGCTTTTTTTGTAGGACATTCTCTTGCAAAGTGACCATAGCCTTGGCACTGAAAGCATTTTTTAAGAGGGATGGTTTTCTTTTGGGTTAGGTCTGTAGTTTTTGGCTTTTTTGTGGTAGGGTTTTTTGCAAAATCACTAAACTTGATTCTTGAAAAAGACCTGAATGGGGTAGTTTTAGGTGGAGGTTTGGTGGTGACTTTGGGTTTTCCAAGCTTCTCAACTCTAAGAGCTAAGTTGACAGCCTCATCAACTGACCACACCTGCTATAACTTAACCCTTCCTGCAATTTTCTCAATAAGTCCCTCAAGAAACCTAACAATCTTTTGTTCAGGTTTTTCAATAATCTCACACTACAAGGTGAGCTGCTCAAACTCCCTCAAATATGACTCAACAGATGCATGGTTTTGTTTAACCTGCGCCAGTCTAATAAACATATCCTAAGTGTAATCTTTAGCAAAAAATTTCTCCTTCATTTTCTTTTTCAGTTTACTCCAGGATTTTATAGACTGCTTACCATCTCTTATCCTTTGATTCTTCATGTTCTCATATCACAAAGAGGCATATCCTTTAAATTTCATGATAGCAACCTTAAAAGCATTTCTATTAGAATAGCCCTTATATTCAAAGACTCTCTCAATGGATCTAAACCAGTCTAATAGATCCTCAGGATTTAAGCTACCAATAAAATCAGGAAATTCTACCTTAATATCCTTGTCATGGTCTCCATTGATGTTGTTCTCCCTGGTGGCAGTTGAATCATCATTCTGAGTTGACTTCATCATCCAAGTTCTGTTGGTGTTGCTGCTGCGCTCTCCCTGCTCCCATGAAGCCCCTACCCCTGCCTCTTCCTCTATTGGGTGGAGGTCTTCCTCTTTCCGGAGTTTGGATGTTAGCCATGATGTGTTAACAGCTTCTAGGATAACATTGACCTCACCAGTTACTTGGTCCATCTTTGCCTCCATTCCTGCTAACCTTTCTTCACTCATTGGGTCGGTTTTGTGTTTTTAATGTAGTTAGGGAAATAATGAACTCAGAAGATAACCAAAGATCCGATAACCAATTTAGATTGTAATTATTAAAGAAAGTCAAAATTAATCACCCTAACTCAGGTTGTAATTCAGACAGTTCAGGAAATACAGTTTATTGCAATGGAACTTGCAGACAACCTTAAAAATAGCAGATGATTCTTAAAAATCCTGAAATTTTGAAGTTAATTAGTTTGGTATATCTACTAACACTGTGTAAAATTTGGGAATTTAATTTGGAGTTTTAATATATTTAATAATTGCTGCAAACTAAGGTCTTAACTAAAATTCTGACAAGAACTCTGACAATCACTCGATTGAAACTGAAACTGATAGTAACCTTAATCAAAGCACTAAGACAATTATCAAGGGTGTTAAATTGAGACCCATCATACAACAAAGATCCTAATCTCACCGTTCCAGCACTAAGCAAAGATCAAGACTCCAGTACACAGCCAAGAGTTTTTGATTTTCTGAAATATTCAAGAAAATGCAATTGTTTTTGGTTAATCAAGTCTGCCTTGTCTCATTGATTTTCTGGCCTTTAAATAGGTAGTTTCAAACGTATGCAAATGAGTTCTTGTGGTTAAAAAACAATTCTCAACTAACCACAATAATACAAACATCATAAAAATACAACAGGACAAGCGGAGACAATAAAGTAACTAAAGCAAAAAGCAGTTTTGTCTTCTGGTGCAGGGCCTTGTTTCTTGCTGCAGGGTCTATGAAGGGCTTTGATTAATCCCCAGTGTTTGTTAGTTGACTCTTCTGTTTGATACTTACTCACATTACACCTAGAACCAATACAAAGTGGTCCTTGCTTGGATTCAGACCCGGATCACATGACTTATGCTGAACTGCTGAATATTGTTCTTCCTGTTGCCTGACTTTAGGATTAGCTGCAAATGCTACTTAGATAACTTGAACTGAAGATAATTGGAGGCTTAATGTACATAATTAGAGGACTGTTGCTTAGCTTGATTCAATCTGAGGTAGGGAATGGGCCAGACATGACTTGATATCCATGGACTAGGGCATTTGATGTGGTCTTAACTGAGCTGGATGTAGAGGTAGCTGGGGTTTCGTTAGCCTGGTTGCGGGCCTTAGCTTGGGACTTAGTTATGACAGGGTTAGGGTTAGGATAGCCTGACCGAGCTCATGCTCTAAGTACCCTCTTATCTTCCTTCTATGCAACCTCTCCATTATCATCCCTTCGGTTCCTATCAACCCTTAAGTCCCATTTACACTCTCCAACAACTATTAACGACTCACGTCATTACCTCTACTTAAGTCTTTGATACCTCAACTATTCCTCACTAATCCGCAATCCAAAATCAACCATTTGTTAACTAAACTCCCTGAACCATACTCAATAATGGTCACCCTCACATGTCCTTTCAACCTCATTCACTAACTATAAGTCCAAACAACCGCTAAGTATCCATTTACACACCACTCAAGACTTAGTATAAGTTAGATCTCTTCCTAGTACCTCTGATTCCCAACTCGACGACTATATAGAATTCCACACACTCATCGGTGTCATAGTTCTAAGGCTAAAGTGAGAAGGGCGTTCTTTCGGGATTACATTCAAATTCAATGCCCGGATACCTCAGAGCTTCATTCAGGAAAGATTCTACCGGTCCTTAGCGAGGTCGCCTTCCACAGTTGCTTCGCGAGTTTGTTGATGGTCTTGACATAACACAAGGCCGGTTTACACAACAAGATTTCGGATGGAAAATGATGAGAAATCAAGACATTTTGAAACAAAATTGAGGATTCCCCGCACTTCTAGTTTATTCACCACAATTTGAGTAGAAAATTTGACATGATTTCCTTTGAATCTTAACCAACCAAAAGTTTATTCAATCCACAAATTTTCCGGAAAAATTAAAGTTCTTGTGAAATTACACGACATTTTGCCCCAACTGAAAATAATATGTAACAATTTTAGCCATTGTCAATGTTTTGTCATAACCAAACCAACAATGAAGCATAAGAATCGAAACTTTGGTATGTATACTACGTGTCTCGAAAATTTCACAAGGATTTTGGGACAAAATTCCAACTCAAGACAATACAACGCAATACTAACCGAAATTGAAGTCGTGTGACACAAGTAGAACAAGAAATAATCATGGAAAGTAAAATTTGGTATGGATTCTACCCATCACACATCTCAAATTTTAAGACCATGCATGACACCACTAATAAGGTTTGAATCATTATGAAGTAACTAAACCATATTTTAGGTGAAGAATCAAAACATATTCATACATACTACATATTTCGAAAATTTGGGTATTAAATTGGGATGAAATTTCCTTTTTATGAAAAAATATAGCATAACTAACAAGGATAGTAGTCTTATTGTACCATCAGACCAAGTTTCGCACGTGAAAAATCAAAATTTGGGCATGAATACCCTAGGTTTCGAAATTTTAAAACAGACTTTTAAGACAAATTTCACAATTACAAGACAAGACCTAATACTAACAACAAAGGTTAAGCATTTGTCGATCAATTAAACCCAACAACAATCACAAAATCACATTATTGACTTAATAACACAAAATTTAGAAATGTGCCATTTGGGGTAAAATTCTAACATAAAAAAAAATTTGATACTTGACATCATTAATGGTATAGAAGGTTGAGTACTTATATAAATTAGACAATACATGCAAACAAATGGTAAAACTTGAACAAATTAGTGTGGATCTAAACAACAATCAAGTTGGAAAAAATCAAGAGGAATGAGAAAATTCACTTACCTTGTTTAATTAATAAAGATTAAGGATGACAAATGGGGTATAAAAATTGAATCTTTCCTAAAATGAGCAACAATGGAGTTTTTCGAATATTTTTAGAGAAATTTTAGTATTTTTGTTATGAAGAAAAATGAAGAAATGGAGAAGATAAAAATAGATAAGAATACACACTCTCACGAAATAAGCCGCCCAGAAAATAGCACTCGGTCGAGTGCCCGTCCACTCAATCGAGTTCCCTAATCCACTCGGTCGAGTTACTCACTTCTAGAACCTTTCCAGATTTCTGGAAAGTGGCCACTCGGTCGAGTGCAAGGATTTACTCACTCGAGTGACTGGTACTCGGCCTAGCATTAGCTCACACTCGGTCAAATGTTTCCATATGGTTTGCAATTTATAACTAAGATCGATAGGCAAGGCTCCTGCAACAAAATAGTAATGTTCAGAGGTCCATCGGCTATCGGTGACCCGTCCCGAGTTAGTTGACAAGTTACTAAACTCATCGCCTCTAAGACTTTACTTCTGTACTATAGCTACTATACTAGTACCCTTAATTAGTCATACTTTAACAATGAAACTAGCAATCCAAGCATATATACGATGAGAAAATGCTAAAGAACGGGACTAAGGTACCTAACACATCCACACATAATTATTATTCCCAAATCATGCTATACACACCAATATTTTCTCCAACTTTCCCTGTTAACATACACTACATCATAATGATCATACAATGCAAGAAATCTACCAACTTGTTATAACATACATGAAATCATATCACATTTCACATAGCGTCCACCCATACCTATAACCACCCACGTAATGACCAACCGAGACAATAGGAACTAGTTTTGACATGAGGGCGCCTACTCATCCAAAACCGACCTCCTATTGGACTCATATCGGGTTCATTTTTTTTTGGTTAAATGTGAGTGTATTATATCTCAGTAAAATGATATACAAGAGAGCAACAAACATCAAGAGGCAAATCACCCCTCAACATTTTATGCATGAACTGTATGCTAAACAGATTACAAAATTTAGTGAACAACAAGCAAGAATTATACTCAAAACATTAAGTGACAATTCCCCATTTCCTTAACCAGCTGATATCTCCTTGTTGCACATGTTGGGAGCTCTTCTACTTAATTCTTCTCCGGGCTTCATCAATGATCATGTCTTCTACTTTAGCAGGTCTGATGAGTACTTCCTGCATTCCTGCTGCATTTCTTTGAGACTAGATGTAATAAATGCAGACATTCCATAGAAAGTGATGGAAATACTGGTTGAGACTAGCCTTAGTTGAGTTCCTACCCATTGTCATAAGAGTGACAACTATTTTGAACCCACACCACTGCTCGACCATTCCTAGAACCTATTTTCTATAGCTGCAGTTAAAGAAAAGATGAGTCTGATTCTCTACCTCATCATCACAGATAATGCATCTATCATCAGAACAGCAGCCAAAACTGAACAGTTTTTCTTTTATATTCAAACCATTATGCATAATGATCTAGGTCATCATAGAATGCCTTGGGATGTTCCAGCTTTCCCAAACCAGGTGATGCCAGTCCTCGTGACCCATGCACTTTGAGAATTGAGGTTGAAAGTTGATAGTTAGGATGGTTGTGTCCTTGTAGAGGACTACCCACAAATTCACGTGACGTGAAATCAAACCAGATCGTAGTTCTAAGTGTGGGTGCCTAAGCTAGCTGTTAGGGCCTTAAAGTGCATGAGTCACGAAGGTATATTTCATTAGGTGAATTGAAGAATCGATTTGAGATAATTCCTTCTTTGATCATAGACCAAAGAGGTGTAGTTTATAAAAATTTCCTTGTCATGTGAACACACTCAAAAGCGGACCCTAAGGGTGAATTGGGTATGTCCCGTTCTAGACAACAAAGTCCTTAAAGACTCCGTATCTGGGTCAAGGTGAAAATGGCTTGGATATTTTGGAAAGTGGAGCTTGGAAATAAGAGGCTTCGAATAAATAACTCTCTGGAGCTTGATTTTTGGACTCACGGCTTGATGTGGTTATGGCTTGTAATATGGTTTGAAAGTGGGGTCTCAGACTTGATGTAGCCTGAGCACAAAAAGGGTAGATAAATGATGCATCTTCATATTTCCATGTCTTGGCCCTAATGGATGGGTATATACTTGACGAGTTTGAGAGGATTCTCAAAATTCCTAATTATCACTCTATAATGGTCTCGAGAAGGACTTAGGATGTAGAAAGGCTATATGGCGGTGCTTCATATTTTCATGTCTTTGCAACTGGGGTTTGGCTGTTGACTTGTGGCATCTGGTTTCAGGATTTCTCTTTAGACTTCGGCATTTGATTTCAGGGTTGTTCTTTATTTCAAAGTTGTTTTTTATTGGACTCAGATTATTGGTACGGGATCTATCTTGCATGTTTCTGGATCCATCTTTTGGCCCTTTGAAAATAACTTTGACATCGGATATTGGCATCGATCTCTCTTCTTGATTATGCCTTTCTTCTTTGACTCGTAGCTTTTGGATCTGCCTTTGAATTTGATAATGACTTGCTATTATGGATTTGGGTCAGACTAACACTTTTTACGTGGAAAGGGTCGATCTTTAGTAAACGGGTTGTGTATTGTGTGGGATGACCTTGCCTTCCGTCATGGATCATTAATAAGGGAGATGTCCTAGATTCGTATTAGAACCTCTTGAGATATTCTCGTCCTAAACTGGGTTGCAACGAGGTTTCTTTAGGCAGACATGGAATAGAAAAGGAAAGAACATGGAATTTCATATTCTCCACCATTCTTAATGGAACATGGTTTAAGTATATTCACATTGACTCGGCATGTTTGGTCATTCATTTTAAAATATGTCAAATCAATTCTTGTTGTCCTAGGGAATAGGAAAGAAGTAGGAAAGAGGATTATGTGGATTAAAAGTTGTGCTTTTATTGAACCGATGAATAAATTTAACATAGACTTGAGAAGACATGTGACTCGTGGGACATCCCCCAGGTTGTCACTAGGAATGTAAATGGAGAAAGGCGGACACTAAAAAACTATGGGAAAGAAAACCTAAGACTCGGACTTATACTCTAACTCGATCTTAGATCCAGACTCCTAATCATCACTATTATCTTCGAAGGATTATTTTTCAACATTTGGTGGTTTGAATGTTTGGTCTTGATCATTTACCACTTGAGCATCCCGTCTTGATTGCTTGGAATGACGGGTGGAGAACAGTCGAGGAGGGTTTTTTGCTTTCATGGAATGGGATTGACTAAATTATCTTACTTGTTAAAAGCTGAGAGAAACAGTTTACCACTATCAATCATATCTTGGATCACATTCTTGAGCTTATAGCACATCTCGGTATCGTGTCTATTACCTCTGTGATATTGGCAATATGCATTACTGTCCCAAAACTAGGTCTTCTTTTTGGGTATTGGATCGGGTGTAGGCCCAATTGGCTTCAACTTCCATTATTTCATGAGTCTCTGAAGGGCATCGGCATATGTAATACCAATGTCGGTAAATTTCCTAGGAGGTGTACCCTTTTTGTTTAGAGCCCTCGAGAGGATAACTTCATCGATGCGTGCGATCTCCATCGATAAATTCTCAACGGTTATAATGTCACAATCATTCAAACGGGATGCATAATTTGGGTTAAGGCAGTTAATGACATGTTCGACTAATGTCTCCTCCCCTGATTGATCGAGCATTTGTGAGTTGGTTTTACTTTCCACCAAATGATTGGTGGAGTGCTCATTGTCTTGATTATATGAAGGATTAAACCCCTTATAAGCTTCTGGGTTTCTGTATTTGATCTAGTTAAGAGCGAGACAGAAATCCTGCCATCCTCGATTCCATCTTATATGATATGCTTAAGCCTGTAGCAATTCTCGACATCATGTCCTCTACCCCTATCGTATTGACAATATGAATTGCCATCCCAAAATTTGGACTTCTTTCCAGGGTCAGGATCTTGGTTTGGACCGATGGGTTGTATGTAACACCCCAATTATCCAGCCAAGACAATTGAAGGGTTACCATCTCGGTTTCCCGAGGTAGTGATTCCAAAACTCCAATCAAAGAACATTTTATTAAAAATTAATGTTTAATGATTTACACAAAGGAAATATACAATATACAAATAATGAAATAAAACTTGACTAGGTCTAAATCATCTACCTAGTAACTATATACTCGACTCCAAGTCCGTGGCGCAGGCCCGAATCCCGATCATGCTATATATAAACCTTTAAATAAACTGCTCCCCATATGATCGGAAATATCAAATGGATCAACACAAGCCACCTCGGAAATAGGTGACAATTTACACATAGCAACACACGGTCAGTTTCAATAATACAATTAATCACGAAAGACAATAGTTATGAATATGAAATGCAATTGTGGATGCATAAACACAAGTCTCCACTCATCACCAGTCCACAACTGACACGCCGGTACCAGGGACTCACCCACGGTACCCACAACTCGGTGACGGCACCGCAGCACTGTAACACCCCGGCCCAAACCTTGGGTCCGGAGCGGTTACTCATGATAGCTATCCAGGCTATGTACATTGCACATAGATCAACACGGGCCCTTTCTAGTGCATTTTGTCCTCACTGATGCGCATCCCGGGAACCTTCGCAGGAGGTCACCCATCCTAAGACTACTCTCAGTCAAGAATGCTTAACTTTGGAGTTCTTTTGCATGGATGACAAGAAAAGAAAGTGCACTTTGGTGATATGAGTAGAACTTTCAATCCCTTTAAGCACCAATCATTTAAGCTTGTCACTAGACCTCTTCAATTACGTGGGGTGTTAGAAGCACCGCCCACTAAAAAAGCCAGACCGCAGCCCGTAAAAAGGTACTCCAGACACATTGGTGGTACCGGGCCCGAGAGCGACTCGGATCTCCTGCCAGACGACGTGACTCAACCTCACGTGTCCCTCCATATCTTAAAGCCATTAATGTGCACATCTCTCTTGTATTGGGAAGCTCTAAGAGGCGACCGAAGCGTAAGGAGATCTCCAAACCGCCTTACGTCCCTATAAGAACAAGTACCACCGCCACAATAACTCCGCCAACCTCCTCCACAATCATATATAACACAATATGCAATACGATATGCCAACACATCTTTTAACATGTGCAATAATCATAAAACATGCCTCTTTCTCATATGAAAAGGATGTCAACTAAGCCAAGTACTCATGTGAACCAATAATCAAGAGATACTTCAAGACATACTCCTAATTAATATGGTATAATGCAATTCCCTCCATTACTACCATCTACTAAAACACAATAATCCAATTACATGTTATAATGCCAATATAATACTATCATGAAACCAACATTAACCACCCATCATGCCAACATGAAATATTGACACTATTGTGATATTAACAACATTTACCAACAACAATCATGTTATAATGAAATAACAACACAATAATGACATATGCAACCATTCATACTTATTGAAACCGAGTAGGATTAACCTTCCTTTTAGCATTATTCCATAAGCTACTCGAAACAACAGGATTCCGTCTCATATAACCGTCTCATCTACACAAATTATATAGTTACCATCACAACATATCCTATATACTTCTATTATGTTAAACCCCTTATTTCTACCCTTTAATTACTCCTAAAACTAATTAGCACTACTAATTAATCATCCCCGTGAAAATCCCCAAATTTTAGGGTTATGTGTCTTAAGTGAAGTTATGGAAATTACAAAAGTAAGAGTATGAGATTACTCACCAAGCGATAAGGAAGAAGAATATATAAGTAATTCTCTAAGATTCCCCCAAACAAAGTGTAGATCTAGGATTTGAGGATGAAGAGTTGTGGAGAGACGTGGGAGAGTTTTGGGGTTTGTAAGAATGAAGGAAAAACGGAAAAAGGAAGCTTATATACCAAAGCCCAACAAAACAAAGCCCACCTGCAGAAATAAGACTGCACTCGTGCAATTGGTCGAGTGTTCGGTGGCACTCGGTCGAGTGAGGCTCCACTCGGTCAAGTGACACAAAACAGGAGCTCTGGGTTGCTGCCTAGAGGACACTCGGTCGAGTGTTGGTGGCACTCGGTCGAGTGCCACCTCCACTAGGTTGAGTGAAGTTCCACTTGGTCGAGTGCGACCCCCACTAGGTCGAGTGAAGTTCAACTTGGTCGAGTGCCACCCCCACTAGGTCGAGCGCGAACTGCACTTGGTCTAGTGCTCAGCTACAGAAATACGGGTCATTACAATCTTCCCCCCCTTAAAATGAACTTCGTCCTCGATGTTCACCTCCAAAAGTCTCCTCAAGGCCTATTAAGTCACGTCACCGATTCGCAGGCGCTCTCTCACCTCACATGCTTATCTAACGTATTGGTTCCTATATAAACATCACACTCACCCCAAGGTTTTTTGTTCAACTCTCATCATCTTCTCACATTCCACACTTTCTCTTTCCTGAAATTCTGAATTGTTACATCTACTCCCTCTAAAAGAGAACTTTGTCCCGAAATTCAACGGTGAAAATCCATATTCTTATCTAACCCTAGGGTTCTCAAAGAGGTCAAGCACAAGGTCAACCAATGGTTTACGCCCTACTTCCCTAAGCTACTCCCAACGCACGTTGGTTATGCATATATATATATATATCACGACTCAGCAATTAT
The DNA here is from genome assembly GCA_009801015.1 of Silene noctiflora. Classification (NCBI taxonomy): domain Eukaryota; kingdom Viridiplantae; phylum Streptophyta; class Magnoliopsida; order Caryophyllales; family Caryophyllaceae; genus Silene; species Silene noctiflora. The sequence goes on from VHZZ01016107.1 coordinate 30,181, forward strand.
TACGTATAAGACACGTCAAATCTCACGCAATCACATGGATGTGAATCAAATTACAAGAATATATGGACTCCATGAAACAATTAAGAAATTCCAAGATTACATTTAATGTGACTCATCATTTTCAACACTTCCATTTTACGCCTAACCATGTCACGCGTGTACCGCGTCAAATCCTCCACAGGCTCACACATGTGTTTTCTATATCCGTTCCCATCCATCATTAACACTCACGCTCATAGGGAAGACCATAACACAATCATGCAAATAACTGTTATATGACACATTTGGTAAATGACAACTAAAATGAGTATCATTATCATCTTGGTTTTACACAATAAAATCACGTCAATTAACACAAATCACACAGAATATCACATAATATTTGTCATCAATCTACTCATGTCGAATTAACGATTTCCATTAAATTGCAAAATGCCACATAGTATAATCAAACGTAAACAATTCACAAGAATATCATCCATGCAGGGCCAACATGTTCATCTAGGTACATGCTAACCACCATAAACTAGGAAGTACGGGATACCCTCAATACTCAGTCCAATATTGGCAAAACAAGGGTCAAGGCAATCCACTCGGTCGAGTGAAAGGGTCCACTCGGCCGAGTAGGTGTCACTCGGGCGAGTTAATGGGGCCTCGGCCGAGGGTCATGCGGCAGAATTGGGTCCGGTCCAAAATCACTTCCAAGGCCACTTATTCTAGCACACGAATACCAATAAACCCCAAGGGTGACTAATACACCACCCAATAACCACATTCCAAAAAAAAACCTCTCGGCCTTATGGCCATCATTTCAATACAATAAAAATAAAACATTTGAGTAGCACGACTGACACAACATGATATTTCAAGATTTTTTTCACAACCATTTCATTTCCCCCTACACCCGGTGACGATATTGCGATACCATCACCAACAACCGCACCGTAGTGCAAAACACAATAACCACATTAACACCCATCACATTTTATACAATATCATGGACACAGTACTAATATAATCTATAGCAATGACAACTTCACGACTCAACAAAACACTGCATCAAAGCCACAATGCCTAGCAGGGACGTTTCACAGAAAGTTTGGAAGGCAATTTTACAAACAACGTTTATGTTATTATTTATAGGGTCGGAGTCTCCCGTAACCACTTTCACACTTGTACATACATACTTAGATTAGACGGTTATACCATATAACATAAGGAATCAAAATACCCTAACAACACAATTGAACCTACATGAATTACATATCACACTCTCAAATTCGTAACCGCGAAGATCAACTTGGTAGTACTGCATTCACAATTCTATCTCACAAAATAACACTCCCCGAAAATCTTCTTTCAATGGGAAACCTTGTCTCTCTATCTCACAACATAACACCCCCCCCCCCCCCCCGGAAAATCGACGTCGGTATAATAATATAGCCACCGTTCATCACCTCACGTGTATACCATGACTCTCTAGTATTTACATCACCCAAATTTACCAGGACATTCCTAGATACCTTCAACCGCTTATTACTTAGAATCAATACTTACACCACTACTTAACAAAACCCAATTTAATCTCTAACACCTCATTCAAGGTTCCAACCCATAGCATCCTCATCCATCACATGACTCTTTACTCGTCACAACCTCATACAGATGCTTACACGACTCGAACCCGCATATAAGAACAAGCTCATTCTTCACATGGCTTTCCGAAATATGACTAAAGTGAAATTACACAACATAAGGACTCTAATTCAAGACAATACACAACAAGCCAGTGAACACCAAGGCCTTTAACATAATCGAATCAATGACGAAACACGAAATCGAGTTTTGACATGAATGTTAGGCATATAAAATAATTTATTTATTTATTCGGAGAAAATTTGATATAAAATTCTCCAATTTAGGATGATACTATGCACTATTAATAGGATTGTAATCTTATTGGACAATTAAACCAAGTATTAAGTACAAAAATCAAAATTCGGGTACAATTACTACTCATTATCGAGATTTTAAAAGTAAATAAAGACGGATAAATCTTTATGTAAGACTTCACAAGGTCTAATCAAGAATTAAGATAATAATGGACAAGTGAAACATGTCATGAGTATAAAATCAAAACTTATGCATACTTATCACAAAATTTTCGGGTATTTTGTCAACTTTTAAGACGGAAAAGTTTTGGTTCAAGCCATTTTATTACAACACTCACAAGACTTAGCTCAAATGAAACATGTTGTGAGCATAAAAATAAAATTTTGACATAGCTAGTACAAAATTTCGAGATTTTGTCAAGGTTTTTAAGATGGAAAATTTCAACTCACACCATGTTCTAGCAATACTCATAAAATTTTGGTCCCATTATAGTATAAAACCATGTTTAAGATGTAAAACCAACTTTTGGTCATATATACTACATACGAAATTTTGGGGTCAAATTTGAAGATGAAATTTTCGTTTTTAAGACAATGTACCATGTTACTAACAAGAATAGTAGTCTTATAAGACAAATAAACCAAGACTTACTTATGCTAAATCAAACTTTGGGCATGAACACCCTATCTTTCGAAAATTTTAAGACGGATTTTTTTTAAGACGAAATTTTCACATATAAGACAAGACCCAACATCATGCAACAACAAAGGTTAAACCTTTGTTATTCAATTAAACCCAATAACAAACACAAAATCCAATTATTGACTCAAGAACATCAAATTTTCGAGTTCCTCATATACGGTAAAAATTTTAACATGAAAACTTGATATTTACCAACAACAATGGTTTAGAAAGCTAATTACTACCATGAATTAAATAAAAGCACGCAAATAATTGACAAAACTTGAAGTAATTAGTGTAGACCTAAACATAACCAAATTGGGGAAAAGTAAGAGGAAGGAGAAAACCATTCACATTGTTAACTTAACAAGAATTAAGGGAATAAAAACTAGTAGAGAGCTCAAACCCAAGCAACAAACATCAATAATGGAGTTTTGGGAGAACTTTTATATAGATTTTGGTAACATTTGTTATGAGAGATGATAAAGAAGTGCAAGAGATAAGATAAGATATGTTAATAATACAAATCTCACAAAATTTACAGCCCACAAAATGGCACTTGGTTGAGAGCAAAGTTCACTCGGTCGAGTGCCCTTCTCTACTCGATCGAGTGACCCATTTCCAGAAACTGGAGAGTTTCTGGAAAATGGTCCACTCGGTAGGGTACTAGAGTTCACTCGGTCGAGTGACTAGCTAGCACTCGGCCTAGTACTAGCTAGCACTCGGTTGGGTGCCTCTCCATGGTTTGCAATTTATGACTAAGAACTATGATAAGTACTTTATTTATGCATTTTTACTCCCTAGATTAGCTCCATTTTATTTGTCACTTTAGCGCTTTGTTGAGTGTTTTTGAGCTAATATCGTGTCCTAGTTGCTTTGTATGCTTTTGATGAGTTTTATAGGAAATGTAGCTTTTATTAGATAAATTCCCGACGATAGAAGCAATTATCGAGAACACAAGCTACGTAGAGCATGGATTGGGTCGTGCATGGCCATGCAAGATTAAAGACTTAAGAAGATGATCAAAATGTGAAGAAATGGCCCAGTAAATGATTAAGCCAAAATGTAAACAATTGAATAAATGAAGCCCAAAAGAAATCCAAGTG
>VHZZ01016108.1:3762-19713 GCA_009801015.1 Silene noctiflora
GACACCAACTTGGTTGTCGGTGAAGGAAGTAGTGGCTGCTTCCTTACCGATGGTAGTGACGTATTTGCGGTCACGGATGTGAACGACGTGTCTTCCAAGGAAGAATGGGTATTAGATTCTGGTTGTGTCAACCACGTTTGCACCCAGAAGGATAATTTTAATGAGCTCCACGAAGGCGTGACTAGGAAATTGAGTTTGGCTGATAACTCAACGGTTGATGTCATGGGTGTTGGAGTGGTGAAAATAAAATTGTCAAATGGGGTGGTGCACACTTTGGACAAGGTTGCTTATGTTCCAAAGTTGGTTCAGAATTTAATCTCACTTAGTCAACTGGACTCCGAAGGTTATGGGTGTAAAGCTATGGGGGAGTAATGGAAGTTACTAAGGGCTCTATGGTCCTCATGAAGGGGAAGCTTCGTCGTGGTTTATACCGTCTGGATGCATATGCAGTAAAAACCTCACAGGATGCTGGAAATGGAAAAGTTGTGCACGTGTTTCGTTCGTGGAAGAGGCGACGAAGGTAGATTATTTCCAGGTTACAGACGGGCGCAAAGGTAAAATTCCTGCTGGTATGAAGATGGAGAGCGAGAGGTTTCTCTCCGGAGTTAAGTAACGTCATTGACTGAGTTTAGGCTGTACACGGTGCATTGGCCGTGATAATGGGTTAGAGGTGGGGACCGGATACTAACTCGGGTGTGCAGCTGGTGATTTCAAAAGGCCAATAGTTGATTCCTCGGTTATGTTCTCTTGTGTTGGAGGGGGAGATTTGTTGGGTTAAGTAACATCCAACACAAAGTTTTAATAAGATGTGTTACAATGCACTTGTAACATTGTGATGTTAAATGAATAATGTTAAATGAAAATTCGTTTGTTTAACATTACGTGCAAAAACTTATGAATTGGTTTTAATTCATTTGTTAATAACGTGAAATGATTTTATGATTTTAAAATCTAACGTCATGTCGTGTGGTTATATAAAGGATATAATTCCTTTGGAAAAAGTATCTCACAACATATCAAACAAGGTGACTTAGCTTGGTAGAAAAAATAGCTGGTCGGGGTTTGAGGGTGAGAGGCAGTATAATGGTATTATATACAATAATTTAGGAGGTGACTCTAGGGGTGATATTAGTGTCATTTGCTAATATTACTGGAGGTCTAGAGGTTGTTATCTTATATTATTGTGGGTTCCGAATTAATATTTAATTTGTGACGGCTACGTTGTACTGGTACTATTTTTATAGTGGATTCTAGTCGATTTGGATAGTGGGTTTTACTTCCGGTTTGGAAGGTTTTGCCCTGGGTTTGACCCTAAATATTGCCTCATCTTGTTATTTCTTACCTTTCGTTACTTTTACGGTTTACTGTCGATTGGTTGTTTCCATTGCGCGTGGGAGATTGGCGCTAATTTCCCAACAAGAAGAAAATGAGGGTTTCCCTTTCTTATAAAAAGATTGAGACCCATTATTCTGGTACTTGATGAACCATCTGATTCCGATGGTTTTATCATCGCTCCATGCAGCATCCACAAGGATACAAGTCTGGTCACAATTGTTGGCAGAACCGTAAAGCTTGCACCTATTTATTTCCAGATTGGAGGAACTTTAGGGAGTTGCTCGAATCGTCATTCAAAATGGAGTAATCAAGATATCTAGAAGAGTTATTCTTAGCATTCCTAATTCGCGCCACAGATTCTTCATTGATAAGAATAGCTCCTGTTAAGGAGATTGCATTATCGCCTAACGCAACATTAGTTCTTGCACTCCATATAACCCAGATGCAACAAAGAAGGAAATGTTCAAATCATCTGGGTTACTCATCTTATGAATGAAAGAAATCCAATTGATTATCCAATCTTGAAGATTCATATCATGATGGATAGTCGCTTTTATTCTAAGGCGTGGTTGCTACTCCAGATTTTTGTGACGAATGGACAATCTCTAAAAGGTATTCCATGGTTTCAACTTCATTGTGACTACATAAGTGACATAGACAATTAACGTCCATTTTTCTTCTTTCGAATTCTCTTCATATGGCCAAGGAATTAATTAAGATTGTTAATCTAGGTCCTTGGCCCGGGAAAACGCCACAATATTTTTTGATGCAAGCCTTACATTTTGGGGAGATCCTTGTTAAGTCTTTACATGTAGAGAGTGGGAACGGTGAGAGGTAGGGGAAGCGTGGTGGTCTCGTATTTTTTGAGGGATTTTGTTTTAGAGAGATGTGGGAGAATTTTAGAGAGCGTGTGCTTTAGTTCTGTCATTTTCGTATTTGATATGTTCATGTTAGACAAAAATGTGATTTCCAAATCAAATTCTAATATCTTTCTTCGATTACACGTGCAAATCTACGCTGTTTCTATGCCAAGTGGTGGAATTACCTCCCAACTTTTTTAAAAGAAAAAAGATAAAAGAAGGAAAAAAAATCTAAATGATCTTACCTTTAATAAAATCAATTAATTCTAATAACTCTACAATTTGAAATTTAACCCATTTTTTTTGTTTATTTTAGCCAAATTTATTGTTTTTTTTTTCTAACGAAGCGTGAATGCATGACAATAAACGGGAGGGGGGATTTGAAACCTGAGACCTATTATTCATAATACCCCGTCTTAACCACTATACTAAAACATCTTTGATTTTAGCCAAATTTATTGCAGCACACCCAAAAATATATTAAATTCGAAATAATAAGCCTCGACTTAATCCATCCAAATATAATATCCTTACTGGTTTTAAACCCGTGTAAAAAAATGCACGGGTAGTAATAGTAAGCGCTATCAGTAGATACATGAACATATAAATAAAAAAAAAAAAAGTATATTTACTTTCAAACCTAACAAATGCACGGAAAAAATAAAATATTGATAATCATTTGCGCTCCTATAGATGGCAACACAAATACATTGACAATATGGTCTAATACAGGGAATAAAGCTAAATATATCGAAAAGTAAAATGGGTCAAATATTACACCACTTGCTTAGATAAGACGATTATTTTTGCTAATATTTAGGGACTTTTCTTTTATCTTATCCTAACAATTCGACCCGTTTTAAGCTTAAGACAAATCGACCCTTCTTAAGTGTCGAAAAACATAACAAATACGTCTAAGTGTTAGGAGCCAATAACAGAATATACGCCAAAAATCTAAATAAAATTACAAATGCAGCCAAGTCCATCCAATTGAACCCATTACATCTCACATGTATACACGACACACTACACCCCCAAGTCCCCAATAGCTCAACCCTAAAGCCCAATGTAATTCTAATCTAATTTCTAGCCATGCATCTCCGCCTCCTTATACGACTATACCTCTCCTCAACGCTTTCTCTAAAAATTAGTCACTCATCACCCTAGTATGAACCTTAGCCCTTCTTCTCCATGTTGATGTAAACAACGCGTCCATGTACTTTCATATCTTTGGTTCCAAGTTCACCAATATTATTTAAACAAATGCTTATGTCTCTTTCGATGACTAATTAATGGTTTCTTCAAGAGGAATAACCAAATAAAAAAAGGTTAAATGTTTGCCTCAAACATGAATTTGTGTCCTTCAGGACAGGGTAGTAGATCCACCATTTATTTATTTTTTGTTTTTCCATTATTTTTTTTATATTATATACTCGTATCTATTTTTTTCGATTTTTTTGCTAACGAATTAGTATATTTTTTTGAAAATATATTTACGATTTAAAGCTTTTGATTTTCACGTCGAGGTTGTCTTTTCCCTGAAAGTATTTTTTTGTTGTATACTTTTCTACTATGATTATATGAAGTTTTTATTCATTAWTTTGTAGAGTAATTATTTGTAATTTCTGTTTTGTAATTCTTAATTTATGTTGTTTTTTTGTTTTTTTTTTTTTGTAATTTTATGAATTTTTGATTTTTGAGGTTTACAATTATATATTTTAACATATGTTTTGTAGATAATATTAATATTTGGAATCACTAAAATAATTAATAGGTTGGGGAGAGAACAATTAAAATAAAAAGATGAGAGAATATAATTAATTGTGTAGATAGAATGTGGGGGGTCCTACTAAAATAAATGTTTTTCACCCCTACAAGGCTACAAATAATAGACCAATAGGATTGCAAAAAATGTCTCAGCTTTTATACTATAGAGATAGAAATTATATATATACTTCGTAACTCATACTCAAACTACTGTGATATGCCAAATAACCGTTTTACAATAGATGTTCTATAATGCAAATTCTTACCCAAAAATATTGTAAAACATTCTTTTGACAATTATATTTATATTTATTGGTCATTTACATGTTGGTAGAACCGAATTTGTTTACAAGATGACAAGTTCTCATTTCAGACGGGACGCCTTTTTCGTATGAAATTTAGACGGAAAAATGTTATTTTATAATAAATAGTAACCATTTAATGATAAAATGTTACGGTTAAAATTTTTCACATTTTATTATAAAATTGTTATTGTAACTTTTTATCAAAGAATAAAAGTAAGTAGATTATACCTCCGATGTACTACCACCAGTTGTATAGTTTATGAACACTATAATAAAGTTTTTGAATTTTGTTTTAAAAATTATGAGTTTTTCTATAAAGTTTCTGAGTTGATTAACTTAAACATTAAACTCAAAAAATTATAATAAACTCAAAAATATTACATATAAACTTAGTTAAATTTGAATTTTAACAAAAAAAAAATTATATAATAAGTTCAGAAAAAATACACATATACGCTCAAAAACAAATATATTATGAGGTAATAAGCTCATAAAAATTACACATACGCTAAAAAACAAATAAAGTATAAGGTATATATATGTTCTTTTTTTTTTCTTTTTTTTTCTTTTTTTTTTTTTTTCAAAAAATAGCCACATTTTATCTTAATGGATCATAGTTTCTCTGTCTTAATTTTAGATGGAAAATGCAGATCTTATGGGAGTCTTGATGTTACAAGATCTACTAGTTGGTCAAATACAAGGAAGGAAATAAGACCTAAATAGAAGTATCCTCCAAGATTTGTATAGATAATCAACCATGAATGACTTCAAAACAAAATAGAAGATAATCGACCAATCACGTATTTACATATTCAACTGAATCCACCTTTTTATCAATCGTTATGTTCTTCCCTAACTAGGAAAAATCAATAATTTCCTAAAAGTGAAGCTCCTTCACTCCCAAACAATGATAAAAATCCCTAGATTTCATCTTTTAAACCCCTCAAAAGTAATATCAAATACCCAAATACAAAAAAAAAAAAAAAAAAATGTTAAAACTCTTGCAAAATATTATCACTGTACTCGCTCAAATATTCCTCTATTTTTCCCCTGTTTTTTCAAAATCAACTGACATTTTAACAAAATCAGATGTTCTTTCAATTGATAAAACATTAATCTCTGCTACTGGAAAATTTGAATTGGGTTTTTTTCAAAGAGGAACACCAACTAAATATTATGTAGGAATTAAGTATAAAGATATACCTTCTGATGCTATTATTTGGGTTGCAAATAGAGATTCTCCTTCATTTACTGATTCCACTCTTCTTAAGTTTGATAATCATTCAAATATTGTAATATCTGATGGTGGGTCTAAAATTATATGGAAGACTAATAAATTAAACGGAGTGAATCCGATTTTACAGCTTTTGGATTCGGGTAATTTGGTTATTAGAGAGGCGGAGGGTTCGAATATGGGACCATTTATTTGGCAGAGTTTTGATTACCCAACAGATACTTTACTTCCGGGTCAGAAGTTTGGGTTGGATTTTAAAACGGGTGTAGACCGGCGCTTGGTTTCGTGGGGTGGTACGGATGACCCAAGTCCCGGGAATTTTAGTCTTTCCGTGGATTATAAGGGTGACCATGAGATATATTTAAAAAAAGGTAATAGAATTATATTTAGGAGTGGGTCGTATGATGGTGATCGGTTTAGTGGAGTACCCGAAATGAAAATGGGTAATGAGGGTTATAATTTTACATTTTATTCGGGTTCAGATGAGATTTATTACATGGTCGTGCCATCCCCACATAATGTACCGAAATCTAGGACCTATTTGACTTGTGACGGGATCATAGAGAGTTTGATTTGGGTCTCAGGAGAAAACAAATGGATTAAGTTTTGGTACGCGAGGCAGGACCCATGTGACTATTATGGCCTTTGCGGGCCCTTCGGAGTTTGCAATCCGAATGCCATAATTGTTTGCGAATGCCCAAGCGGATTCAAGTCTAAGGATTCTTATGCTTGGAACATGAGAGATTGGTCAGGTGGGTGTGTTCGGAATACAAAATTAGATTGCAAGAGTGATGGGTTTTTAGTCAAGTATAATATGAAGTTGCCTGACACTTTAAGTGCATTTATGGATAAAACTTTGAGTCTCGATCAATGTAGGGATATTTGTAAGGAAAATTGCAGCTGCACGGCGTATGGTAATTCCGAATTTGGCTGTCTTATTTGGACAAATAGTTTGATTGATATGAGAGTTTTTCCTGAAATTGGACAGACGCTCTATATCAGATTGTCGTCTTCTGATTTAGGTACGTAAAGTTTATTTATAATTGATTTTCACTTTTTACCAAAATATGTTTACCTTTGAAGCTGGTTTATCTAGACATTTCTAAGTTAGATGCATCTGCAATTCTTTACACAGAGTACTTAAGCTTCGCGACTTTATGCTAGGTCTACGACACTTTCAATTTTAGCGATATAAATATGTGCATGAACTTATAATTGTCCCATTGTTAAGTTGGATGTGTATCTTCAGTATACCTATCAGATGGCGAAGCTAGGTTTGCGTCGGTTTAAATATGTTTGTCGCTGTGGATTAAGTTGTGCTTTTGTACACATTTTTAAATGTAATTAAGAGTGAGAAAAAATACATTCCGTATTTGTAGAAACATTGAAAGATTGACATCTTGAGTCTAATTTTGGGAGATATCAACTCTCATGAAAATATACTTGCCAAAATATGATGATATACATTTGATACTTTTATGCTTTTTTTATTTTTTATTTTTTTTATTCCTACTGACTTTCAAATCAAATGTACACATAAATAAAAGAAAAGAAAAACACACATGAGCTTGTGCTCCGTAGTCATTCTTTTTTATTACATAAAGAACATCAATTTCATGTTACGAATGAAAACCATGTCAGAGTGTAACCCCTTCACAAATTTACATGCTACGCTAACTAGTAATTAAGGTCTGAATAAGTAGTAGATTAAAAAAACTCCTCTTATCTCTTTCTAATCTCTTTCTAAAAATCCTAACACTAACCCTAACCTTCAAGTTCATCAAGTAGGGGCTACCGTTTACCAATTTTGGTGGAGGTAAACCCCAATTTTTATGTTTTTATTAATTATATGATAAAAATAACTCTTGCTTCTCCTTTATTGGAGATTTGTCTTTACCTTTGTGTGAGTTTTGACCTCATCTTGTGTGAGATTCATCCCTCTATTTGAGAGTTTCAAGAATTATGTGGAAGATCAATATTCTTATCTGTAATCATATGGTGTTGCAATGGATTTTGGATTATTGCATACGATTTGTGAGATCGGACAAGATTCATCTCTTTCAAAACTTTATTATTAGATTTATAGATCCCCTCGTAGTTGGTTGTATGAGGACACACCAGTATTTTAGAGGGTGGTATGTAGAAACGCTTTTATTGAATAACGATCTTGGTTTTAGGAAGGGTTTGTCTTGTTTGTTTTTTTGTTTGTTTTTTTTTTTTACAAATTTGTATTAAATTAATTTTAAATTTTGTTGCAATTCTTGTACGACATATTATTATTATTTTTGTATACAAAGACCAATTCATTAATAAAACGTGAAACAACATTAACAAAGGATATGTAAAATCGAAAACAATTTTAATAGAAAACAAAGGAAAATTTCCTTTTCTAAAACTACGGATATCAAAACAAGATGTAACAATTTGACTCGTCCTTGTATCGCTCTTTTCATATAACATTTAAGGGAATCTTTTGTTTGATTCTTTGATTGAGAAAATTTACCTTTTATTGGCACCAATGATTGCTGATGAATAACTCGTATCCATTGTAGAGACGTATGACGGATCATTAACAAATCACTCTCGTCTATATTACTAATAAAACCGAACCTTAGAACATAAGGGACAGAAAATAAACCAAAAATAGAAACTGACATCCGAATCTCACCAAAATAGAGACTTTTATTGATTAATTCGTACATATTAATTATTGATAAACAATGCTATTTTGGGGCTTACCATCGATGAATTGTCGATGGAATCCCAACATTTGATTGATGGAGGTTAGGGTGTTTAGTGAGGAAGGAGAGGAGATAATTCTAGTTCTCCTTATACAACATATTATTATTAATGAAATTGATTTTTTACTTAAAAAAAAAAAGGTCTGATTGTCTGAATAATGCAGAATCTCGAAGTGGCTAGGACACCAATCAACAGTATAAGTGTTCAAAATAAACAGAATCGCAAAAAACAAATCGAAAATCGAAAAATCGTGCATTTTTTAGGTTCGATTAACCAAACCACTAAATGTGACATGTAAACGGTTTGGTTATGGTTCGCGATTATAGAAAACTGGTTAACCGAACAGAATCGTTCTGAAAAAAAAAAAAAAAAAAAAAAAAACTAAGCTAAAATTCAAACTATTTTATATAAAAAAAATTATTATTTGTTTCATTTTCTAAGTGCATCCAAACTTAAAAACTCTTAGTTAAAAAACTGAAGTATATGGTTAGGCCTAATAAATAATGAAAATTTAGTTAAATCGCTTGGGAAAGTTGACGGTAATTGAAATAAAAATGTACAACGATTATCAGTTAATCTTAACCGAATTGCATATAACCATTTAAAGCGGTTAAGCGAACCGTGTCTAACCCTTAGAAACGGCGCGGTTTAGGTTCGGAGTTTGGCCGAACCTCACCGAATTAAATTAGCGGTTTTGCCACTATAACCTCGACCTTCACAGTTTACTTATTTATATGATAAGTAACATGGTGAGCTCAGCCGTGCATACTTTCCGAGGCGCTGAAATGTTTTAGAGTTGCCTGGTATTATTGGTTGGGTATAATAACTGATCTCAATTTTTTCTGATAATATCAGGGTCTTCAGCCTCAGATGGTTTTACCAGGGGTCATAAAGTTGTTATATGCATTGGAATATCAATTGCAGGGACAATAATATTATCGGGGTTGATTACATTGCTCATATGGAACCGAAGTAATTCAGGAACTCTGCAAACAGGAAGTGAGTTGGATGCGTGAAATACTGTTATATTAATCTTCCTAATTTACATTCATTTCGCCTTCTAAGTTAAAATAGCAATTATTTGTAGCTTGTTTTCGATAATTTTGTTTGTGATTTAGTAGGGAGGTGTAATACAAGTACAACCCGAACAAGTCGGGAAATTCTTTATCATGGGCAAATAATTACAAGTTACAGAGATTATTCAGGAGATGCAATGAATGGAGATGATGTGGAGTTGCCTGTATTTGACTTGCATTCCATAGCTGGTGCCACAGACTATTTCTCTGAGGCTAACACTCTCGGACAGGGTGGTTTTGGTCGTGTTTATAAGGTATATTTCAGTGTAATATACTTTCATTAAAATTAAAATATGTACTAGGTAGCTCAAGAAAAGCTAACCAGTTTGAAAAATTCGATCCAAGCTGTCCAAAACTTGACTGGATAGAACTCAAAGTCAGTGATACAGAACCAACCTGATCCAAGGCTAAACCAGTAACCAATTCAACCTGCTGATTTGTCTTAACCAGCATGAACCGGAATTCTAACGAATATGAATTGTGGGATGGTATTGTGATCCGATCAATGACCCGATTGTACCATGAATTGCAGGGTGTGATGCTAGATGGGCAAGAAGTAGCAGTAAAGAGACTGTCTAAAGAATCAGGACAAGGTTCGGAAGAATTTATGAATGAGGTGAGATTAATTGCAAAACTTCAACATAGAAACCTGGTTCGTTTACTCGGTTGTTGTGTGGACATGGACGAGAAGATCATCATTTACGAGTACCTCAAAAATCGAAGCCTTGATTGTTTTTTATTCGGTGAGTCCTTATCTTCTTACATAGAAAGGTTATGAAATCAAATGAAACAACGAAATGAAAATATACTCCATGATCGATTATCAATGAGGCAAGTAGAAGTGACTGGAACACATATAGATATTAATAAGTTACATGATCAATTTTCCTTCTCAAAAACTATAAAATTTCATTCTCACTTACAATATGCAGATAAAAGAAGAAACACATTGCTTAGCTGGGAAACTCGGTTCAACATTATATGTGGGGTTGCTAGAGGGCTATTATATCTCCACCAAGATTCAAGATATAGAATAATTCACAGAGATTTAAAAGCAAGCAACATTTTGCTTGATGTTGATATGAACCCAAAAATATCAGATTTTGGCATGGCTCGAATTTTTGGAGGGAATGAAACTGAAGGAAGCACAATGAGAGTAGTGGGAACTTAGTATGTAAAGTTGATGAATTTTACTATACGCAGTATTTAAATCTTCAAATGCTTAAAATGATTCTATGACTTGTATAGTTGTATTGACCATTTCTTCTTATGATGCAGTGGGTATATGGCGCCTGAATTTGCCATGGATGGACTTTTCTCCATAAAATCNTATAGAATAATTCACAGAGATTTAAAAGCAAGCAACATTTTGCTTGATGTTGATATGAACCCAAAAATATCAGATTTTGGCATGGCTCGAATTTTCGGAGGGGACGAAACTCAAGCAAACACTATGAGAATAGTTGGAACTTAGTATGTGAACTTAATAATATTGATATTTATATGCTGAAAATGAGTACTATGAATTTTGTTAATCTTAGAGATCTCTGTTGATAATGCAGTGGGTACATGGCACCTGAATTCGCTATGGATGGACTTTTCTCCATAAAATCGGATGTGTTTAGCTTTGGTGTATTAGTCCTGGAGATATTAAGCGGGACGAAGAACAGAGGAACCTTCAGTTCAAATAATGAGCTAAACCTTCTTGGACATGTAAGTATACATCAATTGAACTAATCTCTCTGATGTCCTTAACAACTAAATGATTCATTGTCGTCGTATTTTTATATTGGGAGTAGTTGTCACACGCACAAAATTTATTCTGAGCATAGATGGAACGGTTTCAAATAATATTGAGTTTCGGTAGCATTTTCTAAGATGAATATGTGTTATCTAGACCTCACGAATAAAGTAGAAAATTTGAAACAAGGCATCTTGACGCTTCTTACATACTCCAAGTTTAGCTGTATGATTATTTTGGTAATCTCATTATAAAACCCTCAGAAAGTAAACTCTCGTACCAAGAATACGTAAATAACGAACTCATGACACTCATTTGACAGCCTACCTCGTCACATGTTGGGAGTCATTTAAAACTAACGTAATGTTGTGTCTGCTAATGGCAGGCATGGGAGCAATGGAGAGACGGTAAGGGAAGAGAATTGGTAGACAAATCGATGGGAGAGAGATACTCGATAGACGAAGTGTTAAGATGTCTTCAAGTTGGGCTCTTATGCGTGCAAGAGAGGCCGGAAGATAGGCCAACAATGGGATCAGTAGTACTGATGTTGTGTAGTGAATCAATGTCTTTGCCTCTACCAAAGCTTCCCGGATTTCGTATGGGATGGCACCGTAGTGAAGCTGATTCTTCTTCTACTAAGCAAGATCAATCGGTCACTATTAATCAACTTACAGTTTCTGTCATAGATCCTCGCTAGTCTAGATGTTAGAGAATGTCTCATGTAATACCGTTGTATGCCTCAAAACAAATTGACTAGGTATTGCAAAACCATTTTTAATTAGCTATCTTAGTCTTATTTGAAAAGAGCTATTAAATACGTAGGCCATTGTGATTGTAACACCTCCATAAGTCGGGAGGCCTTCCTAACCCATGAAAGTGCTACATGACATGGTTTCCCAAGCTTGTAGTGCGAACATACAAAGTAGAAGCAATTTAAGATAAATAAGTGCGTAATTAAGTTAAGTTAATACATGTGAGGGGATTTAAATAACAATCCCAAAAATATACAAATCCCAAATAACTAGGCAGAGTCTAAAAGGTCAAAACGTTTAAGATAACAAGAATGACGACATGCTATGGTGAGGACCGCTCCCAAGCCTCCAACGGATCTATGCACAAGCAACATGTCCAGTCACTGCTCACCATATGAGCGGAAATCATCATATAATTCACCATAGACATTTTTAAAACACTTGGTTAGATTCAATAATACAAATGCCTACAAATCATGTGAATGTGAAGAACTAAATGATTATGATACAAAGTAGTGATGCAAAAACACAAGTTCTCCAATCTCCACGTCCCCTCCATATTAAATCCGGTGACGGTATCGCAACACCGTCACCAAGCAGCTAGACTGCAGTCCATAACATAGTACTCAAGACACACCAGTGGTATCAGGCCCGGGCGCTAACCGGATTTCCTGCCAGACGTCGTGACACCACACGCGTCCCTCCAAGCTCAAGCCATGAACGTGCACGTCCCTCTTGGAGTGGAAAACTCAAAGAGGAGGTTCAAGCGTAAGACGGTCTCTCGACCCATCTTTCGTCTCCTCAACAACCCAACATAGTGATTCCAAATCCTCCATTCGCCACCTCCAACACCCACAATAAACCAAAGATGCACAATATACCAATATATATTTCCACACAATAATGACCATCATATAACAAGAATTCACATGTTTACCAATAATCCCACAAATCAATTAGCAAGTTTTCCAATTCATGTTATAATGCAACCAAGTGATAATATGATGCCAATGCCACTTACCCAATTACAAGGTATGACGAACACCCAACATTAGTATGCACCTAAACCCTAATTTCCACTTACTCATGTTATCATGCAACTACCACTTATAATATGTAATTCATGACAACTAATGCAAAGGTAAACACTCATATTATCAAAGCTAAGTAATAAAAACCCCACCTCTTGTAAATCTTCAAATAGTCAAGCAAGCAAGCTAGAAGGGCTCCTCAATGAAGTCTCCCCCTACACAATTAATGACTAACTATTACAACAAATTACTACAACAATAACAATACTAATTAACCCTCTTAATTATCCCACCTAATTAGTCAAAACCCTAATTAATTCCATAAGACAACATACTAAAAGATTAGGGTTTACTAATAAGAGAATAAAGAGGAAAATGTGAATGTATACTTACAAATATAAACAATTGACAAGGATTGTGAATTGGAGAGTAAATCTTCAAAAGTGTGGTGGAATCTTTGAGGATGAGGTTTGGAGGGTTCTTGGGGATTTTTTGAGAGATAAGGATGTTAGGGTTTTGGTGAGAAAATGAGTGAAATAGGAAAATGAGGTTTATATGCAAAGGCCCACTTAGCACAAAGCCCATTCTCAAAACAACCCTAAGCTCTTACACTCGGTTGAGTGCTCGATGGCACATGATCGAGTGCACCAGCCACTCGGCCGAGTGACACAGATTCCAGGAGCTGGAACAATGCCTAGAGGGCACTCGGTCCACACACACTGTAACACCACACAAGGTCAGTAACTGAAGATGAACGCATCAACACAACATACACAAGCATAGATAAACGCATCAAATTAGCATATACAGGCATACCCCCAACTTCCGTACAACCCCGTTCACCTGACTAACACCGTGATGTTGTCCTGCCGGATTACCAGCCGCAACCAGTAAACCACACCGCTAGTGGGGACCACAGCCTTACCACCTAAACCCCGCAAAAACCATAGAGCGAAAATCCATTGATCCCTAATGTGCACATCCCCCTTGTGACGGGAACCACAAGAGGTGAACAAGGGCGTGAAGCCATTCCCGAAAATGACTCCACTCAGCCGAGGGCGCATCTCGCGAACCACATACAATACCACAACCATAAATATTAACCATGCCAATAATATGAATTACCATCACAACCATAATGCTAAATCATCGATAATACCATTACATCAAACACATTACAACCATCAACAATACTGAGTAGGAACACCTACCTTTAGCGATCTGCAATTAGCATCATAATCCTATGACCGTTAAATCGCCATCTACAACACCTAACAACAAGGGAACACTCTAATCACTACTAACTTTAACCCAGCAAAACAAGGATGACGGTGATGATGACTTACCTAGGTTCGGTGTACCGACGGTAGATACGAAACCCGACTCGAGCCCCCGTCTCCATGATGGGTTCCCAAGATAGAATATAAGAAAGGTGGTGGGGGAGAAATGTGTCGTGGATCTTGGTTTTGGAGAAATGAAAAAAAAAACTGATTTGGGTTTAGGATCTCGCGATATATAATATGACGCTGAACATTACCTACTCGACCGAGTTCGAACCCACTCGATCGAGTTCCACCTACTCGACCGAGTACCTATACTACTCGATCGAGTAGCCTTAGCTAGACCGAGTTCTCAGACCCTAAAGCTATCAAGCTCCCAAGATACGTTCTAACAAAGGTCCCAATGGTTAAACACGAGTCTAAGGTCAGTCAACAGGTCCCAAACGGGGCAGGTATTACAATCTTATCTCCTTAAAAAGAACTTCGTCCCCGAAGTTCAACTCCTCTATGTCCCCAACCCAAGAGTAAACCAAGGCCACGTTGACTGAGAACATGACTAAACACAACCCGACAACCCAAAACCACTATAAGACTGACATCACCCCACAAACGCTATCAGTCATCATCATCATCCATTCCCTCCGCACCACCAAGAACAACTATCGCACTCTTCGACCTCTACCAAATTATCAAAACAACACGCATTATACAAGGAATTACCATACGCATGAGCCACAACCGTATTAGCAATAAGAAAATAACGCATATACAACTCCACATAAGTTGTTCAGTATAAATTATTATAAAGAACTTCACTTAAATTATTATGACCATTTTATCATAATTTGCCATAATTAAAACATCCGCATGAAATTAGCATGAATGATTCTACATAACTCTTCTAACGACGATAAAATCATTTAAAAGACGGTACTTTTGCAGCAAATTCAAACGCGACATTACTCTTCCCCTCTTAAAAGAAACTTCGTCCCCGAAGTTCACCTCAAAGATGGTTTATTTACTGATACCCAAAAGAAGATTATACCCGTGCTCCCGATGGTACAAAATTGGAACTGACTCCCCATAAACATGCGAACGAAAATTCACAACACCAATCTGATTTTGCCCCGTCCCAATTATTACGAGGTATGCATGTCCCACAAAGGCTACTTGATAATAACATGACATTACTGCGGCCGACACGAAAACTGCACAAGGACATTACGTTTATAACAAAAACAATTATCAAAACATCGTATATGCCTTAAATACATCTCATATATACACATTGGGTATACAAGGAATTATCACCGTCCATGGCAACAACGTAAGCCACACGAAAACACCATTCCATGATCCCAAGTCAACGAATAAACAGTTTACCACCCATCATCTACTGGCACTCGATCGAGTGACTGACATACTCGATCGGGTCACCTCAAATCGGTCGAGTTTCGACCACTCGGTCGAGTACCCTAAGAAACAGAATAGAGTCAGATTAGGAATAAAACTTACTCGGTCGAGTTACCTCAATTCGATCGTGTAACACCCTCATTTATTTAAGAGCCTTTAGTAAGACATTCCCAAATAAATAGAGCTGTTACCATCTCGGTTTCCCGAGGTAGTGAATAACAAAGATAAACAAACCAAAGTACTTTATATAAAACTGATTAACTTTAAACTTTTAATATTACAGTTACCACGCAGCGGAAATAAATGAAATACATAAAAATAAAGTTCCAGTCGACTAAGTGATCTAGACAGCAACTATGGTCCAACATCTCATGCCTTGCATCCCGTAAKCTCCCAAGTCCTCTAACTCAAAWMC
>VHZZ01016125.1:36243-48076 GCA_009801015.1 Silene noctiflora
CATGGGGGGCCTATTGAAATGAAAGCATTTTCTCTCCCCAAAAATCAGCACCAATAGGATTGCAAGAAATGCTTTGGCTTTTATAGTATAAGGATATGATATGATATGATGATTGACCAAAAAACTAAAACCTTATTTAGGGTCTGTTTGACCTAGTTTATAAAAACGAGTTTCTATTTTTCAAAAATAGTTTTGCGTAAACTGTTTCTTGAAAAAACTGTTGGTCAATCATCATATCATATCATATACTCCGTAGTATGCTTTTTCTATGCATTCTTATATACATATAAGTTATATGTACTTGACCCGTTTTAAGTTTAAGACGAATATAGTCGTCTTAAGGGATATTTATTGGTTAGACTATGAGTTATTATAAGTTACGGAGTATGAGTCGTCATTTGTGCCAAAATCGATTATTTTTGAATAAAGTCTATGCTGCATTTGAATAAACTCCATCTTGGATTTCATTATTTTTTGGATCAAATCACTAAGATTGAAGAAATATTCGGTTCAGCTCGAGTTTGGGTAACTTTGGATTATTCGTAATTGGGATCATAGTTCATTTGCTAAGGACGAGTCGTAGATGAGATTTTTTCAAATCAGATTACTTGTACAAGGGTAGTTTTGTCAAATTTATTTAGAATAAATGAAAATAAGAAAGATGTAACATTTTTGGCCAATTTGTCATAATTCTTAGAGTAAATTGGATTTTACTCCTTTTTGAAATCAAAATTTTTAAAATTACTCCCTTTTAAATTTTTTTGCTAAAATTACTCCTTTAAGTTGCACTATTTGCTAAAATTGCTCCCAAACTCCACTTTAAGTGGCTTATTTTGTTTGTTTTTGCACTTATTCCATTTGTGGCTTAGTCAATCTATACTTTGAAAGGTATACCTATGTAGACAAATGTAGGGGGGTTCAAAAACAGTGGAAATAAGTTAACTTTAATTGTAGTTTGAAAAAATTTTAGGAAAAAAATGCAATTTAAGGGAGTAATTTTAGCAAAAAATACAACTTAAGGGAGTAATTTTAAAAAACGAATTCAAAAGGGAGTAATTTAAAAAAAAAAAAAAGTTTTAAAAGGGAGTAAAAACTAATTTACTCTAATTCTTAACTTTTTTTTACCAATTTGTCATATTTCTTAAATTTATTACCAATTTGTCACTCTATAGTTTTTTTTTACCAATCTCCCAAATAACCTTCACTTTTTCTTTTTTTACCAATTTGATAGTTTGACAGTCTTAGTTGATGCAAAGCCTCACATATTCTCATATCATCAAAACTTACTAAGAAACTCGGAATATATTTGTAGTTAGACTAATCAAAATTTGACCGATCTGACCCAACTTGCTTTTTACAGGGTTAAGACCAGTAAAATTTTACTTATGACGAGATCCACCTGAATAGGTAATGACCTGTTGATTTATGATCAAGCCTGACTCGACCCGAAGGGTCAAAAATAACTTTGATTAAACTTATGTATGTATAAAATGTGAAATAATAATTAAAAAAATATTAATTTTAATAATTTAAATTACTAGCAGGTAGGAGAGTTCTAAAAAGCTATCAGGTTTGCATCCAATTGATTCCGTCATAATGTGTATGCAAAAACGAATGAACAAGCAGCAAAAAACAACAATGGGCTAAGAAGTACGTGAGCTATATCTGTGATAATCAATGTGTCTTGCTTGTGACGGTCACAAATTATGACGGCACAAATGTTACCACTTTAAGATAAAATGTTACCACCTATTTTTACATTTTCTCATTAAAATGGTCATATTTTGGGTCCATCACAAATTGTCTGTGTTCACACCTGTCACAAAGGAGAATTTGTGATAATTCTTTCAGAATGTGTAGGCATCTTACTACTCCTAGTATTACTTAAAAAAATAGCAAACTCAAATATTTGATATTATCTTCAAAAGTTATGTTAGTATCAATTGAACTTCATTTTCCATAATAAAAGATAATTTCCACCAAGGCTTGAGGGAGTCCGACCTAGCCCGCCTTCTCCTGTAGGGTGGTCATGGTTCAAGTGAGTTAGGTCCGACCCAACCTTGGTCTTGCCTGGCCCGAACCATGACCTACTCTTTTGTCATATTCGTTTATTTATGAAACAGTCATAAATACCTCATTAGAATTATGAAATGGACACTCTCCTTTTTAATGAGCACGGCCTAAATCCAGGTGCAGTTTTAACGGTATCCCACTTAAAAAGTGGTAGATGACTTAGATTTCCTCCCTATTTCTTAAAATTGACCCATTTATTGGGCATGTACAATATATTAGTTTAAAATTGAAATGGAGGGCGTATTTATAAACAAAAACTATAGCTCCAACTCAAAGAAACATCAGATTCTAGTGGTGAAAATACTCCCTCTAAATCTTCACAGGAAATTACAGATGAGGAAAGGCGGAGTTGTGTCGAATTCAACCTAGGCATGATGATGTAAGGGTGTGCTACTGTACTCTCCTTAAGTATGATCGACAACATACAACATGGGCATATGCCCAAATCAAGCTACCTCGGATAATATTTCTAGTTCAGCCCACCATAGGGGAGAGAGTCGCGGTACAGCAGCTTCAGGTGCTATCGAAATCACTTCCCTTAATCTCGAAGTCAGCGCCTGGATTGTAGGTCTCTGCATGGGATCGGGGTTGATACATCGTTGAATGATGTCACATATGATGTCGAGCTCATTAGTTTTGACGGACTTGAGTATTGGGTCAATCAGGTCTTTGTTCTTATCCTTCAAATATAGTGAAGCCTACAAGATAGACAAGCATAAAATCATCAAATCACCAATGGTGTGTACAATATCGAAATCAGAAAAGACAAACTTCAAACATAGAGAGGATGACGGACAATTTTTATGAATCTTTTTATTAATTGAAATTTTTCGACATTCTTAAAATTTTATTTGGGTTGAGGACGCTCCTCAGTCCTTAACTCCTTACCTCATTTCCTCTGTCATTGTGGGTAAATGGATTTAGTCAGAGAAGGTCATTTAGACCTTGATCGAGTGTTTAGTTTGGGGAGAATTACTTTGATCATTTCCCTAACATGGTTTGTATGAAAGGGACGTATGAATGGAAAATTCAATTTCTCACAAGTCACTTATTTCTCTTTGAAAACACGGTATGACAAATTTCCTTCCCTCCTCTCTCTCCAAAAGTCCAAAATAAGTAAAAAGCCCTAGAGGCAAGATTGGTGTCTTGGAGATCAAGATGTACACATAAAGACATTACCCAATCTATCAAGGAGCCTTCCTTTTCCGAGTAAGGAAGCCTTCCTGTGATAATTTCAAGCAGCAATATACCAAAGTCATAGACATTTTCCCGAGGATTAGCACATCTAACGGGTGATCCATCTTCCCCCGAGTCCTTTACTTTGGGTAAACTCTCAAATGGCATCTCAGCAATCTGGGTTATTATAAGAGAAACACATTATTGCTATACAATGTAAGCACGATTGAGTATAAAGGTGCTCAATTGGCACAAAACAAGGATGAATGGTGTACCTTAGCTGCATAATCATCAGTCAAATATACCATAGTTGAGCTCAACTTGGTATGTACAATTGGAGGATTAAGGTCATGGTGCATATATTGAAGACAATAAGCTATTCCCATGATTACCCTTACTCTAGCTTTCCAGTCAAGATGTTCAACTTCGTTAACTGGAAAACAAACTTTTGTAAAACTTTCTGATAAACCACAAGTTCTGGATAAAACAGTCATTTTGTAAGTTATGATTAGATGTAGTGAGACTAGTGACGTTTTAAGGTTCAGGGCTCAACTAGAACCTTTGAGTCCTAACTACATCTTACCATGACTAATCGTAGGACAAACTTGCTCAAAACTTCTCATTAGACCAAAATAGCCTTCACTGTAAGACATGCACGTAGATATTTACCATGAAGGTGCTCAAAGAGGTTGCCATTTGGGGCATATTCAAAAACCATCATTCTAGTAAATGGTTCTTGCTCTTCACAATAGCCAATAAGATTCATAAAATTCTTGTGATTCACTCGGGATAGTGTTTCAATCTGTGGCATGTCTAGGTCAGAAACATAGAATATCATCATTAAAGAAATGGAAAACAAAAAAATCATGTTTCGATTTGTAGAATGTCCCAAATTTGTTGTCCACCTCTGAATTTGGTGTTCAACCGATTTCAAGTTTGACCATCAACTTATTCAAGTATATGTCAGGTTTCAAACTAAAATTTGTTATGTTTGATTTATTGAAACAAATATTTTCAATTTTATCCTTTTTAAAATGTTGTATCTATTGTATATTTGTAAGAAAGAATCAGTTAAAGTCGACAACGTTTGATCACCAAAGTCAAATATGGATAAAATAGATGAGATGGAAAGAGCATATTTTAAGCCACAGCCTTGTGCAAGCTTTGGCTCCTACAAACCTTTTTTCTGTATGTTAATTCTGCTTCCGCTGACCAATTAACTGGAGAAGTGATTCTCGTTGATCCAACAGCAATTTCAACTCCACTTGATAAAGTTCCCTTGTAGATTGTGAAGACATCAAAAGCTGCAATAATATTGCTGAAGTCTTCACACGCTGTTTCTAGTTCTGGTCTATTTAGCTTGGGGACACCTGTACTTAAAGACAAATATTTCAAGATATTCTCTCACCGCATAGAATGAACGACAATAAGAATGAAAAAAAGATAGATAATGAGCATGCCAAATTTAAATGTTAATGACATTCATACTATCAAGTATCAACAATAATGTGGAGGATGATTTTAACCAAAGGTTAACAAATCTAGCTGGTAAAGCCATGAGCGGTGATACTCATGATCTTGGTTCAAACCCCATCAATATCATATTTGCTCTTGTGGCTCCTATTACACCAAAAAAAAAAAAAAAAAAAAAAGGCTAACAGATAAGTGGAATGAAAGGAATATTGTTTTACTTAAAGGGTAAACCCTTTTTCAACATTTTTTACAATATAGTCATTGGGTCACATTTGTATGACTACGCTAGATGAACACACATCATTAGCTAATTACGATGTAGATAAACTTAGACTTAGAAAATGGGTCATTTGTTCAGTTTCAAATCGGGTTAAGTTTGTGCGGTGTCTCCGAGCCAAGTCTTTCTTTTGATTTCGGATTGATTGGACTTAAGTACATTCTGGCCCCTCAACCTAATCGATTCGTGCTTCAGATCAAGTACCGTTCGAGTCGAGTCAGTAGGATCAGGTGAGATCAAGCTACACCATTATTGGGTCAAATGTGAATGAGACAGGTTTACATTAATAATATCATTCATTCCAAAAATAACATGTTGAATACGGAGTATTCTCAAAATATTATAATTGAATCA
Source organism: Silene noctiflora (assembly GCA_009801015.1). Taxonomy (NCBI): domain Eukaryota; kingdom Viridiplantae; phylum Streptophyta; class Magnoliopsida; order Caryophyllales; family Caryophyllaceae; genus Silene; species Silene noctiflora. The sequence goes on from VHZZ01016125.1 coordinate 41,597, forward strand.
TGATTTGATTCATATAGTGTGATGGCAGTTTCTTTTGACTCAGGTCAAATCAGTTTAGGTGTCCATGAGAAAATGAGTTTCTTTTGACTCAAGTCAAATTAGTTTATGTTGAAATGGACTCAAGCTAATTCAGGTTCGGGTTTTTTACGGGTACACCGGTACACCAAATCGAGTACATATTGCTTTAAATCAGACAGGCCCTGGTTACAATTTTGGTTACCTCTTTCAGATCTTTTTTTAGTATCAAATTTTTGAGTTCAGCTTGCTTTTCCAAATTTAGATAAACCCTTATCATTTTCCAGACATAAAAACCATACAGCACAAGCATGTATGAAACAAGAACAGAGTCCCAACACAAGAACACTTGTATGTCACGTTTTATGTTAAACTCCTCTATATGCCACGTCATTCAGGTCTGGAGTGTGAAGCAAAGCAAATCAACAATTTATATTCAAAAAAATGATAAATAAGAGAGTAGAAAATTACCAGTAACAAATGCTTTCTGCAATTGTACACTAATGCCAGTCTTATAGGGGCGTATAGGTTTTGTGCAGCGACTTCTCCACATGAAATACAATGCAGTAGCAGTAGCAAGCAAGAAGGCAACTCCAAGAGCAACAGCGATAAACACCCATACCTTCTGTGAAAGTCCTTCCTTTTCAGATTGGGAGTGGGATTTTTGGGTTGTTTGGCCTGGTTCATTTACCTGTGGCATTGATGTGGCTGCCTTAAATGGGCCCTTCTCAGGGCCCAAAGCTGGAAAAGACCCACTACTTCTGAAAATTGATTGTGAAGGGAATTGGGATCCAGGATTGCTCCCTTTATCAGGTACTTTGATGTTACTGGATTGCTCGGCTAATTGACGACGTTTGACAGCAGCAATAGCATGCGCTTTTTCAAGCAGCATTGGGTCATATGAAGCTGAAAATAGCCAAAGACAATACCTTTTATTCATAATAAAGCGTAAGTCAAAAATACATTATTAGATCAAACAGAGAAGAAAGTAAAATGAATATAAAATCTACATCACAAGTTCTAACGTATACTAGTCCTTTCCAATTTTTATTGTCCCCATTTGATTTTGTCCATTAAATTGCTTCAAATGTATGTAGGAATATAGTGTAAAATTTGTCAACTTTTAATTAATCCAAACAATAATTATCACAGTATCAATTTCTAAAAAGTCATCGACTCATAGCTATTACGTATTGTAATAAAATAGCGGTAAAAGTTAGCATCATTTGATCATCAAAGTCATATCTTGACATTATAAATGGGATGAGAGGTAGTATACACATACATTCAAAATTACTGTAGGGGGTGTCTTGAGGACGAAGACCAGAGTCACATACACCATTAGGCCTGCAAATAAAAGCAATTAAGCCAGACTTCAAGCGAAATATATCACAAACATATGTTTATGGTAAAATCAAAACATAAATATGGCAAAAATTCAAGGAATTTGTGGCAATGGTGACTTCTGTAATTCTATGTAATAGTTACTAACTGAGATATTAGTTCAGCGCTCAGTTGTTACAACATAAATAAAGCTAAATTATATTAGTTCAAAACTGGTAAGCATCCACACATCTGTAACTCAAACTTACAAAAGGAAAAATGCATAAAATGATCCAAGGTGTGAAAATGTGAAAATAGCTAAATGCTCAGCAATGAGTATATAATTACCAGAGGCCAAATTTTCTACTATTAACTGATCCAAGGTATTCATCATATTGCAGCTCAGACAGCCAGCTGAGCTCCTTGACTTCTGGAGGTATTGGTCCTTCGAACTTATTATTGCAAAGCAGTCTAGAGCAACAAGTAAATTTTCATCACTTAGTAGATTTGAAGCTAAAAATGTGTTGGCAGATATGGCATGCCAGTACTTACAATTGTTTCAATGATATTAGCTTTGCAATCTCTGATGGAATCATTCCGGTTAAATTATTGTCTCTCAAGTCCAGTACCTCAAGGAGGGTAAGATGTTCAAATTCAGTCGGGATGGCACCAGATAGATGGTTTGTATGTAATACACTGTTCAAATAAACAGAAGAAATTACAAAAGCTTCACAGAGGAAAGACAGCAAAAGTCGAAACAATTAGGTCAATTTTAACACCACCACCACCCCAGTGCCTCACGGGCTCCCACAAATTGATGTATACTACATGACTCCTATGATAACAACACAAAGAGGTTGTTTCCGCATGAACTATGATGAAATGTTTTGAGGAAGTTGCCTGACTTTACTTCACAACAAAGATAATAGCCATTTTAGTGAGTCATTTGGAAAATTTAACATTTTAGCAAAAATGCCAATTGTGTAATTGTTTCATCATGTTTAAGGAAATACAAAAACATATACAAGTAACTGCAATTTGACAAATAATACTCACAGAGCTCTTAAATTTGCAAGGTTCCCAAGTTGTGGTGCCAGCGTTCCTCCCAACGAAAGTCCACTTAGATCTCTACAGCGGAAAATGAAACAAACTCAAATAAACTGCTATAATTTCTTTCTTTCTCTGCTTCTATCATCAATTTAAGCATTGCAGAATATTAAACTCCATAGATGACACAACTAAAGTAGTACAGTCATGACCAATTGGGTCATTGTTGTTAATGTAAAATGTATGAAACTTACAGCATTTGCACTTCGCCGTCAACGCAATGGACACCTAACCAATGGCAAGGCAGATGATCGTTTGAATTCCAATTCGCAAGAGAATTAGATGGATCTGACTCTATGTTAGCCCGGAATTTCAACAAAATAGATCCTACACGGATTGAGAAAATAAAAAGGAACATTATGAATGAAACAAAAGAATTATTTATTTATACTCCCTCAATTCCAAATTTATTGACCAGTGTTTACTTTGATTATTGTTTCTCTCTATATAAGGGAAGATAAAAAAGTAACATTTGTCAAGTTTGGCTTAAGAAAAATAGTTCCTTACAGAAAGTTATAAGTATTGTATTTCGTGATAACATATTAGTTATATTCGAATTACTTGAGCATCAACGTCAATGAAGCGATAAATTTGAGAGGATGAATGCCTTTATGCTCACATACCCTCGAGATTGAGCGAAGAAGTTACTGGAAGTCCTGAACCAAGAATCAAAACCACAAAACATATGAACTGAAGATTAAATGAGCTCCATCTTCCCCTCATTGCTCGCTCCACACAATTCACATTCCCTGACAGGCAGCACCTATACACACCAATGTTATGCAGAACCGACCTCCGGTCACAGACAACCAAAACAATGGCAGCAATGCCCTCACAAATTTCACAAACGAATTACAATTACACAATAATCCAAAGTTACTGGTCTTGTCTTGAATTCAGCAAAAAAAATTACGAGTCACCGGTCGGGATATAATAGCAAAAAGAAGCCTTGTTTGTTTGACAATGTGGCAAGCAGCTTAACCAATTTGACCCCTAAACCAACAATGATGATACACATAATCAGAAACAAACCCTCTTCAAATTATTCAAAAGGGTACTCAAAATTAGCAACAAAATTACATTATACGACAAAGCAAATGCATAATAAAAATAATATAATCAAAAGATAAAAGCACATAATTAAGGTTTACCTGAATTATAATGAGGACAAAAAGGTGTCCAAGAATCAAACTTTCAGCCGCTGCCTTTAATATGAAATTGATGAAAATATTGAAATAACAAAATAAAAATAATAATTTCCTTTACTTCCCTTGAATTATCAAAAACAGCTCCAAAGAGGCTAATTTTTCTTTTTACTGTCCTTATTTTCTTGATTTTTTTTTCCTTCTCTCTCCTTTGTTTTTGTTTTTCTCTCTTCCCCCTCTAACAGTAATTCCAGCTTCCATGTTTTCCCTTTCGTTTATTTCCCCCCCTTAATTTTGGGATTATTATTTACTTAAATTTTGTAAATGCTGCTTTTGAAGGTTCCGTTGGGTCTGCTTCTGATGCTTTCCTTCTTTGGAGTGAGTTCATGGTCGGTGGGGCCTTTTGTGGTTTGAGATTTGTTTGGTAGGGTCGAGTAGGGGCTCGGCAGTGGTGATGGTTGGCTTAGATGCGGTGGTCTCCACCTTAATCTTACTCCCTCATAGTCTATATAAACCTCCCTATTTATGAATGACACAAATATTAAAGGGTGTTTGAATTAAATAAGCTTAAATATTATGGTAGGGTGAGGTAATTGGAGAGAAGGAAGTATTATGTGGTATTATTGTGTGATAAGGTGATTAAAATAAGTATTGTTATGGGGTAAAGTGATTAAAATAAGATAAAGTATGGGTATTGTGGGGTATTGTTGTGGGGGTGGGGTAATTTAAAAAAAATATAAAACTTTACTAAATAAGGAAGGAGGTAAGGTATTGTGAATAGATGAAAAAAAAAGGAAGGTTATTGAGAATAGGAGGGAGTATGATATTTACTCCTTATATTGATTTTTACTTTTGTCTTCTTCTATTTATACTAATAATTATCTCATATTGTTTAAGGGTATCCCGTCCCTTAAACATTGGAGTGGTTGTTTGTACCTCTTATTGGATTAGGGTGTCCTATCCCTTAACCATTGAAGTAGTAGTTTGTAAGTTTTTTAACGGGTTAATAATGGTGATTGTAACATTGCATCCGGGGTGTGTTGTGCCCATCTCCCTCTGGCTTTCTGAGATGGTTTTGGTTAGGAGTTTGTTCAAGGGATTTCTATATCGCAACTTATCTACTTACTCGTTTTTCTTGGCTACGAGTTTCTTGTTCGTAGGGATGGGTTTCCAAAGTGTAGGAGTTTCCTCTCCTCTGGAAGCGACTTTTGTGGTCCGCATTCCGTCATTACTTTCTACGTCTTTGTGGCGTAAGTGCACTTGGCTCTCTCCTGAGGGATCAAAGGTCTCGTTGGTTTCCAGATGACATGTATCACAACCAAGGGGATGAATCTCCGAGACACTTTTTGGTGTCTTGTTACAGGTATTTCTCCAAAACTTTATCGTTTAAGATGAGTAAAGATTTGTTCGATAAATTGGCCAGCTCTGTTCGTCTTATCAAGGATGCGGTGAATGTTGAAGTTGATCTCCATGTACAATCGAGCGTACGCCATCAACACACTTTTGTTACCCGATGTAGTTACTTTGTTGTATTAGTTTACGATATTGCTAAAATAAGTGCAATTGACCAAATGAGTCAAATGTCATATATATAAGAACTTCTTCCACAGCTGGCAAAAAAAAAAAAAAAAAAAAAAAAAAAAACTAATCGCCTCTTCAAATGTTTTCTTTGTTATTGTCGATGTCTAACTTGCGCCAGTGGTCGGGTTTGCGATTTGTTCCCTTGACTCAGGCTGAAGTAGTGTGTTTTGTGATGAGTCATATTTATATACATTTATATGCCTCCCCTTTAGTTGTTTTAATACGGTTTTCGTACTAGAATACGTTATTTATGTGTCATTTATGCTAGAATGAGATACTTCCGCATTTCGATGTTTTAATGCAGACTTAGAGCATTTGTGGAGCATTTTGGAGAATAAGAGCACTGCAGATAAGACATGATAAAACACACGAAGCATGGCACAGAAATCTAGAAGGAATGAAGGAAGAATACAAAGAAGAGGAGACGAAATCGAGCAGGAAAGAGATGTACTCGATCGAGTTGGTAGTACTTGATCTAGTTATCCGTACTCGATCGAGTATATCCCGTTATTACTTATTTCCGGAATTTTCTAAAGTCGGTCTATCTTTTATTATAAAGAGGAAACTCGACACTTATTGTGGGGACGCTTTTTGCTATGCTTTGTGATGCTTATTTTACGTATTATTTACATTAAAACTCCTAAAAATATCTTAGATTAGTTAGCTACTTTTATTATTGCTCAGATCTACGTACTTTATTCATTAAATCCTCAATTACGGTATCCAATCTTTCTTTTAAGTTCTTTAATTTATATTGTTCATATTTTATGCTTTCAATTATGTTTTCTTCTTATTGTTGTTATTATTAGTAGTATGAGTAACTAATTTCTTAATCTAGGGTGAAAAGGGATCTAGGTTGTTAGAATGGGGTTTATCTTAATGAATTGATTGTTAAATTGCTTTACGTTGTTGTTTAATTGTTGTCTTGAATCTAGTTGATTAGTTTTGGCCATAATTAATTAATTAGTCTTGTAAACTAGGATTTTCACAGACCGGGTTAAGACTAGTATAGGCTACGACAATTGAATAGACTGAGTTAATGATAGCGACCGCATGTTAAGTTTAGATCTAAAGGTCATAATTGATTCGACCGATCATATGACCTTAAACAATATAATTGCTCAATTAATTAGTTAAAACATCACCCCCGATAACTGACCTAGTGAACTTGATCCCTAGACTATTTAATATTATTGATTTCGTCTTTTATTTTGTTGCAATTAGTTTAGTTAATCAAACCAAAATTCTCCTAGAAATTGTTACCTTAAGACAAATTATTACTTTAGCAAATAGATTATTACCGCCTCCT
>VHZZ01016127.1:12858-25874 GCA_009801015.1 Silene noctiflora
TTCTTATGCGAGTGGGTGAGTCTTGAGTGTTTTCTTGCATGCTTGTAATGAATACATACATGGAAAAGACAAAAAGTAAATTGGGAAGAAAAAAAAGAATAATAGGCATGCACAAGTATAATAATTGTGTCCATATGCTTGAATGGTGGGTGAATTTTAGGCTTACCTTGTTCAGAAATTGGTGGGTGAATTTTAGCCTTACCTTGTTGTTCGTATGTGAGATTGACTTCTAAACGGTCAAGTTTGGAATATGGGTTGGTTTGTAGCTGACGCCCCAATTACTTCTCTTCCTGTTTGACTTTTCATATTATTTGGAACTACTGGACGCTTCTACTTTGTAGCTTTTATCTTCTTCTAGCCTGATGTAGGCAAGGGTCTTGGCCTGAACATCTTCGAAGGTATGACAGGGATACTTAGTGAGTTCAACATGTAGATCACTATTTGGTTGTAATCCCTGCCTAAATGCCTCTACTGCTGTTTCAACGTCACACTCAAGGATTGACACCTTCTCTTTATTGAATCTGGCAAGGAATACCCTGAGGGTCTCGCCTGATTTATGGGTTATCATGTAGAGATCATTGGATCACTTCTCCAATTCCCTGCTACTTGCAAACTATTGATTGAAGTTGTTGATCAGGTCAGCAACGAATTTCACGCTCTTGATTGATAGATTGATATACCATTGTAGTGCTGGTTCGGTCAGGGTTGTTCTAAATCACTTACACATGCAGACCTGCCTATATTCACTGGGAATAGACGCACCCAACATTTTTTGTTTGTATAAAGCCAGTGGTTTTGAGGATCCGAGGTTCCATCGTATATTTTCACGGATGGAATCACAAATTTCTTTGGGAGATCTACCTTGGCTATTTCATCTACGAAAGGTGAATCAGCGTAACTGTCTGGGGAGACTTCCTCCAGGGTAGCAAGTACTCCAGGTATCTTCTCAAATTTTTCATTGAGCTTCTTGATCTCCTGGACTACCGCCATCATGATGGCTGCTGCTGACTCATCAGGTTTATCATTCTCGTCTAATTTAGGTATATTGCCATCTTCAATTTGGACAATATTTTTGGTGCTACTTGGACTCCCAAAATTTGAGAAGTCGAAGTGCTTGACAATTGAGGAAAATGGGGTTTCAGGTTGAATCCTGGAACTTCCCTGAGCTTTTTCTAGTTTTTGTTTCAGGGAAAGTTCGGATTCTTTCAACTGTTGGATCCCATGCTTCAGTTTGAGCCATCTTTTCTTTCAAGCTTTCCAATTCCGCAATTTGTTGCAAGGCAGCGTTCAATTGCTCTTCGATGGTAATTTGTACCATTTTTGTTGGTTTTTGATAATTTTTTGTAGACAAGGAAAAATATTTTAATGATCTAGATGCCCCACGGTGGGCGCCAATTATTTTGGGGTGATTTTGCGCAAGGCTAAATAAGGTCAGGGCTGAGACTGACAGAGTCAACTAGCTCTAGTAATCTTTATTGAATATAATGCAGGCTAAAAAAATACGAAATTTTAAACGAATAAAGAAAATGATCAGATAAATAATTTTGTACGTGAAAAACCCCTTAAATGGGAAAAAACCACGGGCACCAAGCCAGGAGAGGATTTCACTATAGTTTTATGTAAATAGCACAAGTAATACAAGATCGCCTTAGTGTAATGTATAATGTGATAATGTGTAATTGCACGCCCTCTTCAAGTGATTCGCTGCTGCTCTTATATAGCCAGGCTGAACGACCATATGATCTTCACCATTAATATGTAATATTCCTCCTTAATGACGCCTTTTAATTACTTAATTATTGTGCTTAATTACTCATGTAAATGCTTGATATTTATTGCATAATATTTTCCATAAATCTCGTTGTTAATGCTCGAATATATGATCAGATATTATCTTTTCTAACCAAATATTATCCTTATATTTGATCAACGTCCTCTCCTTGCCTAGTGCCATCCTTGCTCTACCCTGACGCTTTTGTACCCTGGCAGTCAGGCCAGGGTAGAAGTTACCCTAAAATGTTTTAGGGAAATCCAGGCATAACAGAGGAGATTAACCCGGATAGAAAGGTTCCCCACCTCCCACATCTGAGTTACCTTATTCTTGACTATCTTACTGAGGAGATGCCTGAGCTGGTGTTAACTCCCCATAGGAAGAAGGCTACTCTGCCTCCTTGTAAGACTCGCAGAGCGAGAGAGGCTAGGGAGGGCGTGCTGGAGCCATCTTACATCCCTCAAGAATTTTCTCAGTACCCGTAGAGACAACAGTACCGGTGCCTGACCTACCCAACCACCCATGACCCTCGTATGCAGGTTGGCAAGCTTGTCGAACGGTTGTTTAACGCGTTGGTGTTAAGGAATATGCATGAGATGGCCCATTTTCAGAATGTGGTCACCACGTTTGCTCAATCGGTTTGGTGGAGAAGAGTGGTAGATGACAGCGGGGTTTTTCGTAATTATGGGGTGGACAGGGAAACGTGGCGAGAGCTGGAAAGTTATGAGTACGGATTCCTTGCAGGTCCGTGGGGTGCCAACTATGGGAGCCAGCTTGACTCTTAGGGGAGATGGGTTGGTAGTGATGCTTTTGTTGAGGCAGGTGCTGAAGCTGGGACATCAGGCATAGTGGAAGAGGACCAGATGGATGAGGATGTGGGTGTGGAGGCATGAGCTGATGCTTCTCAATTGTGACTCTTTTCTAGTTTGGTTGTTGACCTTACTATGGATTTGGTTTATTTACTTAGTACTTGAACTTTTTATTATTGTGTTGTAATCCGGCCATAAGGCCAAGATTTATTTGGCTGGAGTTCATGGACTGTTATTTTGGTTACTGTATGAATTTTGGGTGACATTTGATATCACGCAACTTGAATTTACAGGTAAGGTAGGTTAAGTTTGGCAATTTCGATGAGAATCGTATTATGACCCATGGATACTCGATCGAGTACCCATAATACTCGACCGAGTACCCGCTGCTCGGCAGATTGTCAGAGTTACTCGACTGCGTACCCTAACCTTTTCCCTATAATTTGTTCTCATAATTCCATTACTGAGTTGTGTGATATTTTGAGTGGTTTTATGATGTTGGCCTTCTATATCATGTTTAATATGGTCACAAGATGTAGAAAATGGGGTATTTGTGTTACGACATTGGTTGTGTGCTAGTAAAGTGGTTGATTATCAAATCGGATGTGGAATCCGAAGTAGTATGGTTATATATATATGTATATATATATATATATATATATATATATATATATATATATATATATATATATTGGCATCATGAGTGTTATTTGTTGCATTCCGATTTATTATCATTTATTCCTTACATAGATAATTGGACTAATGTCGGGTTGACGGTAATAATTGCATTCATATACTAATTGTGGTTGCATCAGTTCATGTTGGTACTCTATGTCTGTTTAAGCTTGTGCTCTTGCAATGAAACGTTAAATTTATTATTTAATGAACTGCGTTACTTCAACATATTATTCATTCCTCTGACCCGTCTTAAAAGTGATTTTCGGGGACGAAGTTCCTTTTAAAAGGGGTAGATAATGTCGCAGCGTTAAAATTCTGTAAAAGTTGAGTAGTTGCAATGAGTTTTCCTATGGTTTTAGTAAGAAAGATGATTGAGACTTATAACATGTGATGGCTGATGATGTAATTGTCTTCGTAATATGGGTGATGTAAAAATGGTGTTCTTACAAAGAGAAGTTGAAGTCGTTATGGTGACAGTTGTGGTATGGGTTGATTCCAATTATTGACACTGCTGTAGTTTTACGTGGTGCTAAGCTTTACGTACCCTGCGCATTAGGTGTTACGTGTCTCTTGGACTCACCCTTTTCGTTTTGTTGGCATGTGAGATGAACTTCAGGGACGAAGTTCCTTTTAAGGGGGGGAAGACTCTAATACCCGTCCTATTAGGGACCCGTTGACCGATCCTTAGCCTCGTAGGACCTTTAGTGGGAGATTAAGAGGGATTTAAATTGTATTGGAGGCTGTGAACTTGACCTAGTAAGGATAGCTCGACCGGGTGCCTGTGGCACTCGACCGAGTGCAGTGTACTCGGTCGAGTATGTTCAGTACTCGACCGAGTGGCCTAGCGTGAGTATGTTATAATGTTACGCGGAGGTTGCAACTTAAATCATTTCATTTTTTTTCTAAAACCTAAAACCATAACTTCTCTCTCTCTCTCTTCCTCTCCGCACCTTATCACCTTTGAATCCGCCACCTAGAAGACTATCATGGGAGCGGAATGTGCGAGTCGGGATGTAAGACCGTCTTCAGTCAATCCAGTCAGGTAATTCGTCCTGACTACCTGCGGTTTTAGTTATGATTATAGTTGGTCATAATAGGGTCATACCCCGCCGTCTTTAGATGTAGATTTTGGTGTTCCCTGTGCATCTTTGATGATTGGTGATTGTGTGAGAATCTCCAAAGGTAGGTTTTTCCTACACAGTATGATTGTACAATATTGTATTGGATATTAATTGAGTTCCTTGATTATAGTGTTGCGATCATTGTCATTGTTGGTTATTGGTAGAGTGGTGATTGCTATTGTGGAGCCATGTCGGGAGATGGTTTCACCCCCACGTATTGTCTCTTGTGACTCCCGTCACAAGGGGGATGTGCACATTAATGATCTGGGTTTACTCGTTTCGATGAGCGAGGATTTTGATGTCCATTGTTGCGGTCTGGCATCGGCAGGGGTGGGTTACCTGTTGCGATGGGAACCCGGGTACTCGATGCGATGAGAGCCTTTGGTTACCTTGGGATTTTGGAGGATTGTTGTATACCGGTTGGTTGTCTAGTGTTACGTACTTGTATGATTTTATTTTATTATATGGTTGTACTGACCCTTCTTATGTTTTAAAACCTGCGGTGATCCATGAATGGTGAGAAATGTCTAGCAGGTATTGTTGCTTGAACTTGCATGCGGATTAGAGGGACTGTAATACTCGAGTTTTTCCTAAGGTTCACTCGGCCGAGTACACGGAGTACTCGACCGAGAGGAGCTAACTCGGCCGAGTAGGTGGACCGAGTGAGACCTGGAGATGTGCCATCAGCTTCTGTTTTGAGTCACTCGATCGAGTGGCTGCTGCACTCGACCGAGTGCGGTCGTTATCACTGTTTCACGTGTGTAAGGCTTGTGGACCTAGCTTCCTTTTTTACTCTTTCTTGGTTTTTTTGGCCTCATATTTCCTCACCAGATCTTATCCTCTCATCTTCAAAATCCCTCAAAACACTCTCAAAACTTTATCTTCAAAGATCTACTCCATACTTGTGAAGTTGTGTTCTCCAAATCTTGCACTTATTTATTTATTGAATTTGTAAATGTAGTTCCTCTCTCTTTTTTCCTCTTACCTTAGTTAGTAAACTCTAATTCTTGATGGGTTATCTTATGGGTTTTATTAGGGTTTGGTTTACTTAATAAAGGGGTTAATTAAAGGGTTAATTAGTATTATTATTGTTATAGTATGTGAATGTGATAGTTAGCTGTACATTTTGTAGGAGGAGACTTTGTAGAATATTCTTTGTAGCTTTGTGGATTTATTGGTGAAGACTAGCAATAAGGTAGGGTTTCCCTACTTAGCTTTGTTAGTATGAATGTTTATTTACACTTTAAATGTCATGAATTGCATAATCCATGAAGTAATTGCATAACCACATGAGATATGGATAATTAGGGTTATTATCATACTAATTGGGGGTTTGTTCATGTATGGTGGTTTTTGGTAAGTGTAATTGGATATCATAATCTAACTTCTTACATTAATTGCAAATGTGTTGCTCATTTGATTGGTTTGATGTCAAGTATGTGGGTATCGTCTTAAGATGGTTTAATGTGGTATGGCATGTCTTAATTGGTAAATTGTGTATGCATGTCTCATTGTGGTTGTTGGAGGTTGTGGTTGGTGATTATGATTGTTGAGGAGACTTAAGCCGGTTGGCATACCATCTTACACTCGGATCGCTCCTCGGAGCTTCCCACTCCAAGGGGGATGTGCACATTAATGGCTTGAGTCATGGAGGGACACGTGCGGTTGAGATACGTCGTCTGGCAGGGGTTCCGATTAGCGCTCGGGCCCGGTACCACTAGTGTGTCCCAAGTACCTTTATTGCGGGTTGCGGTCCGGTGTTTTGGTGGCGGTGTTGCGATGTCGTCACCGGGTTTGGCATGGTGTGTTGTGGTGATTGGAAAACTTATCATATTGTCTATCATATCGTTGCATGTCACTTGTATTTCACATTCACCATTCATTTGGCGAACATTCATATTATCATTGCCAACCAAAAATGCTTTCAAATGTCTATGGTGAACCATAAGATGATTTCCGCTCATATGGGGAGAAGTGGATTGATAGGTTAGGTTTGTATGCATATTTGAAGGCTTGGGAGCAGTCTTTATCCTTGTAGTCGCCACTTATTTTTAGTCTAGTTTTTTTACTATCATTAGACTCCATTTATTTCAATTTGGTTGTATTTTGGGATTATTGTCGAATCCCTTAAATTACCGCTTGTCAAGTTAACTAAAACATATCTATTTTAATCATTCACCTTAAGTACTTTTATTTAATTTGTTTACATCTTATGTTCGCACTACAAGGTTGCGAAATCAAGTCTTGTAGAACTTCCATGGGATGGGTTACCCTTGAGGAAGTTGCCTGATTTATGGGGGTGTTACAAGGACGCTGAGGGTTCATCAAATTTTCATAGCTTCCGTTGAGTCTTAGACTTTCTCACTTTAGATTGGCAGTTGTATGGATTCGTCTGGGTTTGTAATCACTAAAACTATTTATCTATGTAATTTGTTTTATTATGGTATCTTTGATATGTACTACCTCGGGCAACCGAGATGGTAGCGCCCGTATTTATATAGGGGAAGGTCTTGGTAAAAACTCATTGGTAAATAGGGGTGTTACAGTAATCCCTTGCATCAGCCCTCTCCCGATACCACCACCCTCCAGCTTGCCCTCTCAAATAGAAAGCGGCCTTATCCCCCTTCATGTACCCCAAATAGTTAACCACCTCGAATACACTCTCCATTTCACGAATCCAGTTATCGAGCAAGTTTGGTGCACCTGTGCCCTCATACGTTGTAGGATGATGGCGAGAGATAGCAGTGCTTATCACGGATGCATCCACAACTACCTCCCGACCCTTCCCTACGTTTTTCAGAGCCTCAGTGAGTGCCTCATTCTGCTCAATCAACCTTGCTATCCCGTCTTGAGCTGCCATAACAGCAACTGCATATCTCTTTGGCAACATATTTAGCTTTAATAACCAAAACAAATGTGTTCATATAGCCTACGGCTTAAAATGAAAGAAGAAGAAAATCACCCGCCTAGAGAAGTACTCGATCGAGTGCGATAAGCCACTCGATCAAGTGACGATCACTCGGTCGCGTTCTCATCACACTCGGCCGAGTGTTCACACTCCAGTAGCTAGTCCAAAAAATTAAAGAAACATCACTCGGTCGAGTACCAAATGCACTCGATCGAGCACACCCCCACTCGGTCGAGTATCCCCTATCCTCGGCTGAGTGGCCACTTTCAAGAAGCTGCCTCAAAAATCACCTAAACGTCACTCGGTTGAGTTTGAGGGTTACTCGGTCGAGCACCCTCCCCCACTCGGCCGAGTCATGCAATAATACCTTCCAACACATATCCCCACACATATATATACATACCATACAACCTATTTCACATGCTCCTAACTCCAATGCGGAGAAAGAAATACTCCAAGTCTCACATATACGTCCCACAATAATTCATGCTATACACTTCACTCAAATATTACATAAAATAACCTCATGATACTCATCCATCTCATAAATACACATGCCATGGTTATAAAAAAGATAACACAACATGACAAAAATCCCATACGCATCCTTGTAGTTACCGGCTCGAAGTTGTGAGGGTCGTAATGCGATTTTACGGCGTGTCCCAAGTTCTTGCGGTGGCTCCATACAACCTCTACCTGGTTTCATTTTAGTTAGACACCCCACGTTCATTGGTTCATTGGTTTTAGGTTCCAAAATATTCGCTCTGATACCACTTTGTAACACCCCCATCTACAAAAGTGTCTTACCAAGGCCTACCTTAGAAAATGGGAGCGTTACCATCTCAGTTGCACGAGGTAGTACATAGCAAATTGACCATAAAAATTCTTATTAAACTATGGTAATGTTTAAACGATTACATGTCCCAAATACAAATGAAATACAACTCAAAATCCAAAAGAACAAATGTTTAAATACTCAGCGGAAACTCTGAAATGTAAATGAATCGTCGGTGTCCCATCCAAACCCGCATGCAAGCTCAAACATCAACACCTGCTAGACTCACTGCTCCCCTTTTGCCGGAAATATCAAATGGTTCACCACAGTATTGAAAGCATACGAAGGTCAACACAATTATACAATTAATCACAACAACCACATGAACATGTAATATAAGACAACACAACAATACTCCACCAATCCAAAACTCGATAGTCCACAATGGCTCTCATCAGAACGAGTATTCGGGTTCCTATCGCAACAGATAACCCACCCCTACCGATTGCCAAACCGCATAAATTGACATCAAATCCGCGCTCATCGCAACGAGCGACCCCAAGTTCATCAATGTGCATAACCTCTTTGTGACGAGAGTCACAAGGAGTGAAACCATCTCCCGACATAGCTCACAATATCCTACCACTTCATCACCGATAAACATCAATGACAATCACAACGATTACCACGATGAACATATAATCATCCAATAATGAAATCACAAACAATCGTAATTAATCATATAACTATACTGAGTAGGGAAACCCCACCTTATTCGCAAATCCGAAAGCACGCAAATTAAATAGAAATACTCCTCTACGAACTCGTCACCTATATAAGTGATACATAACAATTACTTCTACAATTTTATAAACAAATGTCATAACTACCCAATCCACCCAAATTACTATTGCACCGAAACAAAGAATGAAATAAAGGATGTTGATCGAGACTTACTACGCAATCGACACGAAAAGAGAAACCCGAGTGCCAAAAATGTCGAATGCTTGCTTAGATGATGATTAGGGTGATTAGTGAAGCTTTAGAAGTGAGATTAGGTTTGCAAATGGCATTTTAGAAACTGTCAAAATAATTTATAGCTTCACTAATCCCCTTAATCAAACAGCGCAAAACACGACTCCATACTAGACACTCGGTCGAGTGTCCTAACATACTCGACTAAGTACGCGCTACTCGACCAAGTGAAACACCAACTCGGTCGAGTGACCCCAAGTCAGTGGCCTGATCGACCACACAAGGACATTCGTCAGATACACTCGGTCGAGTGCAGCATACTCGACCGAGTACCCTAAGTCCAGAAATGTGTAGTATTACAATTGGAAACTCTACTAAAGAAGCACGGGGTGCAACATAGAAGGAGTCTTGTCCACCACCCGCAAGCCAATGGTTAAGCTAAAATAACTGGGCAACAAAAGTTATTCTTGAGAAGATTGTGAGTCGGTCAAGAAAAGATTGGGCCGCGAAAATCAATGATGCATTGTGGGCTTATTCGACCGCTTTCAAGACACCAATTGGCACCTCATCAATCCGTTTGGTATAAGGTAATCTGTGTCCCTTGCCCGTTGAATTAGAACACAAGGCTCATTAAACAAGAGGGCTTCTTGGGAGGCAACCCAAGTAAATAATGATTTTTGGAAGAGTCTGGATGTTTGGGTACAGATTTTTGGAGGCTTGGCAGACATTTTCGTGAGATGTGATGGTGATTTTGCAAAGAAATTGGAGTAAAAATTGGGTTTGGGAGTGATTTTCACATATAATGAATATTTAAAAGAATAGGGGCGTCCCGTGCATCGATTTCAGGCATGGTGTAACTTGAGTCCATTCCGCGTATCAATACACTCATAAAATCAAGAAAAAAATTGAAAAAGGACCTCTATTATACCCTGTCCGGCGTATCGACTTCAGGCAAGGTATAAAAGAGCTTGGTTCGGCGTAAAAATTGTTCCTGTGGGCGTAAAATAGGCGTCCGGCGTAACAAACCCTTGTATGGCATATCTCGAGGGCGGTCAGCGCATCGATACACCCGATGGAGGTAATGTGTAGAAAAAAAATTAGAAAAACACGTGGATTCCCTCTTTCTTCTTCATTTCTTCATTTCTTTTCACCCAAACACAAACTCTAACATTCAAAAACTCAATTTTTTTCACACAAAATCCCAAATTTCTTCACTAATTTACAACATTCCTTCAATTAAACCACAAATTAGTGTTTCTATTGCTTTGATCTACAACTTGTTGGCATTTAATTGAAGAAATTCGTGGGTTTTGCTATTTTTCTCCTTTTTGTTCAAAGTTGAAGTTTTCTCCTTCATTGTTGGTCTTTCAAGTTTTGTGGGTTAATTTCAAGCATAAAGGAGCACTTGAGACGATTTTTTGGGGAAGATTGACTCTTATTTTCTTCAAAAATGTCGAAAAGGCCTAGAAATCAACCGAAGTGCCTTGCCGTGATAGGTTCGTCTTCGTCTTCTCCCTTTATTCCCACCATCCCTTATAATTCATTTTGCTTTGTTTATAAAACTTGGGAAATGGGATTCACTAGCAAAGAGGAGCTTAAAGATTTGCAAATGTTTTCTAGGAAGAAGTGGGAATCAACTAAGTGGGCCGATTCACCAGCAATGAACACACTAGGTATTGAAAATGATGTAGGCTTACTTTGTGACTGTATCGGCATTCGTACCATCTTTAATGCCGAAGATTTCACTTATGTTGCCTTAAATAGTGGGTTTCTTACGACATGGAGGACCAAATATGAAGCCAATCCCGCAACCTGTGAGTTTCAACTCCGGGGAACTCGGCACAACTATACCATATCCCAATTTGGCCAACTATTAGGGCTAAGATCAATAGAGGGGGGACATTTTAAGACCTTTAGGAAGGACACTCATAGAAATGTGAGGGATGAACTTTGAAAATTGGTTACTCGAAACAAAAATATATTTCAGGCGGGAATGGAATACAATTGTAGTCTTCGCAACCCCGGTTTTCGCTACTTTGCCCGAGTTATTTCAAACTCTCTTTTTCCCTCCGCCGAAACTCATTACAATGTGAGTGCTTGCACACTTCAACTCCTTCATGGGGCTCTCAACGAGTCCCCCACAACGTAGATATACCTCTAGCCATAGCAAACCACTTTGACAGGATTGTCCCCCAACCCCCGACGACCATAGATTGCGGAGGGATTGTATATGTTCTTTCTTGGGTTTTGAACCATGATGTCTTGGACCTAAAGGCACTTGATGATCATAATAATATTAATGGTTCTTATCGTAAAATGGTGATTAAGGATCATAACTTTTGGCTCTGTATTATCACTAACAAGAGGCACACATTGTGCCCAACACAACAAGAACCACAATCTCTAACCGTCATAATTGGGAAATGCCTTTGGGTCCCGGAGAATATAACAGGTATAACAGACATGCAAAGGATAATGAGGGGTACTAGGATCATGCCCACTATGAGCTATAAGAGAACACGATTCAATATGAAACTGATTCGGAAGGGGGAGAGGAAGAGGATGCCATACAACCTCGACCTCCATCCCGATCACAAACCCAACCCGAGGCTGGAAGCTCATCCAAAACCCTAACTTCTTTTTTTTAATGCTTCGACCTTCCAAAATCAATGGAATAATATGTATTAAAGATCTATATCCACTGAACAACTTGTCTGACAGACCTATGGGGTCGCGCTAGAGGGAAAGAACATAGCGTTGACCAACCAAGACTTAATTAGAAAAGGTGACCAACTCCAAGAGATGCTTGCGCTTCAAATGAGAAATATGCAAATCAACTACCTTAACCCCGTGTTCACCAACACAATGAGTTACGCACCCCCAACCTATCCCCCCTACCACCCTATCTTCATGCCCCAGGCGAATAACGACCTATATAACCCGGTTCGTTTGCCATCACCACCTGCGAGGCCATAATTTACCTATCTTTTTTACCCCTCCCAACAACCTTCACACACCATTCATCGTATTAAGCTACAAGGATGTTCCTTGCTTTAAGTGTCGGGAGGCTAGTTTAGGTATCTAGGTGTCTAGGTTAGTTTGGTCAAAGTGTGAGGATGGTAGTTTTTGATATGCATGCTTGTTTTGGATGGTTTTTAGTCGGGTTTATTATATTTTGTTGGTTGTTGGTCCGTTAGATACTTTGTTATTGTTACATTTCTTGAAAAAGTGAATTTTTGAAATTGTTTGAGAAATTGTGGTTGTAGAGTTTGAATGCCATTTTCTAGGTGACTTGATTACGCCTAGAGACTTTGAAAAATCCAAATCCCGCTTTCAAATTCCCGAAAATCTATACTTTTAAATGAAAAAAAAAATGAAAAAACTTGAAACTACCAAAAATATGTTAATATACAAGATGAAGAAGTGTTTTATATTGAAATTGTTGCAAAACGAAACGTACATTAGTTTTATTTATACACGGTACATACAAGTGATGTAGTCAATGTAAAATAACAAAGCAAGGCTAAAATAAAGGGAGATGCAGTTTGTTTAGGAGGAAATATAGTAACCACAAACTTACTAATAAGATCGGGTCGAAATTTTCGAGAGAGTCCTCAGAAACAAATGGGTTGTAATATCATATATATAACGGCTTATTTAGCGTAATTTAAGGTTGTTTAATAGATAGGTAATTTTTAAATAATATATAGCGAGTTTGGGAAGTACGGAGTGTACACTTCCTTAATTATTTACGGGATTACGGAATAGTTTTCGTTCGAATAACTATGACGGAAATTAAATTTACTACGTAAATTTTAATTTTTACGGAATTTTCAAACACATTGCAATGAATCATAATATCCAATAGTTGCCATGGTTCAGAAATTCATTCCTCTGTTTCCCCTCTTGCCTATATATATATATATATATATATATATATATATATATATATATATATATATATATATATATATATATA